>JASAND010006724.1:0-13424 GCA_030248195.1 Trissonchulus latispiculum
GGAGGGGGAAGTGGGGGGGGGCTTCCGAAAATTGGGGGGCGAGCCAAAAGTAAAATATACCGAAATTTTTAGCGAAAAATTAGCATTTTAAGGTAAAAACGCAAAAAATCGCTGTTTTTAAGCTTAAAATGAGCTTATAAGTCCATAAATTAGCTAAAAATTGAGAAAATTTTTGAAAATTTGACCTCAAAAACCTAATTTTTTGACACTTTTGGGCGACCCCCAAAAAAGTGGGTGGGGGCTTGCCGAAAAGTGGGGGGGGGGGCGAAAGTGGGGGGGGGGCTCCGAAAAGTGGAGGGGGGAACCGAAAAGTGGGGGGGGGCCCCCCACCCCCCCCCACTAAAAAAATGCCAGCTGGGTCTCTTCCGAAAAGCCAGGTAGTCCGATGTCAACGCCCGGTTTCAACCAGGTTTTCTGTAGTAGTACAATGTCCACCTGGAGATCATTGCAGTATTTAGCCAGGAAAGCCTTCTTGGCTGTAGTGACTGTCCCAATATTCCATTGCATTATCCTTAATGTTCCTTTCCTTTTGGGCGGCAGCCCAGGCGACTGTGCCCCCTGAGGTAGAGGGTTGGATGGTGGGGGCGGTCAGGTTGATTTGGCCTGACAGCCGGACCAGGGGTGTGGGCGGGAGGGCTGACCTGATTTGGGGAGTTGGGCTGGTTGGGAGGGTCTGCTGGACTGGGGGGACCGGCCGGTCAGCGGTGTTGAGGGGGCCAGGGGTCACTGGCGTCGGTTGCCTTGCCACTGGAGGAGTAGAACAAGACGGGCAGGCGTACTCACTGATTTGGTGATCTAAAAGGGACCTCAAGGCGTGAGCAGATAGGCCTGCGGATCGGCCCGCATGAGCCCACTGATTGCACAGAGTGCATAGGATGGAGTACTGGGACCGGCGGACAGTTTGGCCACATGTAGCGCATGGCCATCTGGGATTGGGGGGACCGGGGTTTCTCTCGACGTCGCCGGCTAGGAGAAGAAGGAGGGCCCAGTACACCGGTCTACCGGGCCCTCCTACCAAAAACCCGACGGTCCACCGGGGGCAGGTTGGGGTGCTGGACAGCGGGAAAACCACAGGGTTGAATTCCATTTTGTGTTGAGCTTCGGAGTGATAATCCAGACGGAACCATCTTCTCTTCGCTCGGTAAGCCGCTCCACTGCGGCAAAGCGGAATCCATCGGAGCGGATTGAATAAATGTCATCGTAGCCATTAAAAGGGCAAAATGTTAAGCCACATTTTGATATAAAATAATTGCTGAACTCCAAGTAATGAATGAGCAATGAAGGTTTAAAGTTGATGTCTCCAAACAGAATCGGTATACAATGTTAAATCCGTTTAACCTCCGCAAATAACAATGAATAAACTTTAATGGTTTTGAACTGAGTTTTCTCTAGGCCAAAACGGGTGGGCCGAGTGGGGGAACCAAAGGGGGGGCACCCCTTTACCCACTTCCCCATTCCACTAAAGAAAACCCATGGATATTCTGCGGTTTGCTCTTATGAAAATTAACTATTATGCACTTAATACTAGTTCCCCCACTTTACTGCCGTCTATGTTTCAGTTTGACTTAATTTTGTTGGACCAATGACACTTAAACTTAAGCACAATTTAATCCTCATCGGTCTATCCATTTTCCTTGGTTGGTGATTATTGCTCTTGTAGCAACTTTAAAATGGTAGCTAACTGGCTTTTTCCTAGGCAAAAATTTTGGGGGGGGGAAGTCTGGGGGAGGGTCCCCCCCAGGTTTGGGGGGGCTCGGATTTCTGGGGGGGGAAGAAAAATTTTTCAAAAAATGCCTAAAAATAGCTATTTTTTGCTGCTAAGCTAAAAGATTAACTATTTTTAACTTAAATTTAAGCTTAAAATAGCTAAAAAATGCTTAAAAATGGGTACAAATCCGGCGAAGCCGGAAAAAATTTTCAAAATTTACCCTCAAAACCCTATTTTTCCGGGCATTTTGGAGTTCTGGGGGGGGGAAGGTCCGAATCCTGGGGGGGCGACCCAAGTCTGGGGGGGACGAAATTCTGGCGGGGGGGCCCACCCCCCCCCTGTAGGAAAAAGCCAGGCTAATTGGCATCTTTGTACACCATTAGATAATTAACCGCTGACTAATTCATGACAGTTCTCGTGGTCATTTTTTTGTCATTCGTAGTGGTCACAGCTGGAGCAATATTTGCGATTGTATCTGTCAGTATACGGTCATTGGTCGCAATATTTTGTTTTAGGATTCTCCGTTACCAGAGCTCCAGCAAGGAGACTGGGTCAGGTGAGTATCCACGATTCGTTTCAGTTTCTTGACATTCCGTTATCACTTTATGTATTTAATATGGATTGGTGGGAACGGCTAGAGTGGTGGGGGACGGTTGATGCGAGGCAGTGTCACAAATTATCTCACAGTTGATTTTGCTATTACAGTGGCTCAAAATTGGTACTCAAACAGCTAATGATTAAATTATAGATTTTAAGCAAAGTAACATTTCAAAACAATTTTCTAGTGGTTTTGAAAGTGTCCTGGATTGTAGTCAGGTTTGGTCAGTCAGGTCGGTCACTCAGGTCAGCTTGATGGCTTGATGGAAGATGAAGTATAGTACGTATATGTCACTGTTTAAACTTCTGGATACTCCCTGGCAATCTGCATCTGAACCTCTGTCTCATGAATGTCTTTGTCAGTGTAATCGATGGCTGCTTCTGGTTTCTTTTCTAGAGTGAGCGCTGTGATGCGATTTTGGGGATTTCAAGCAGTTCAAGTTCGCAAAGGTGTCACTGAAAGTTCCCGTGTCATTCAGTGTCGAATCCAGAATTGCAAGAAAATCCTGGCTGATCGTTTGAGAGCCCTGAATGGATATTGATAGCCGGCTACTGTTTCCAATGAAATTTAGGGCTTTTCGTTCCTACTGTAAATTGGTGATTCTCGGAAGATTGAAAGATTGTTGATCCTTCACAGAAATGTTTTTGTTTTGAAAAATTGAGCTTGGTTTAAACAAACTTTAAAGACTGAGTCAAATTGTGATTAATTGTCAGGCATTCTACTAATTCTAATGTTGTGGATAATTGTCATTCCCATTTGGTTTTACTGAAAGAAACCAATTTTAGTTTTTCGTGCCAATGTGAATGTACTATATTAGCTTTCTTGGATGCTTTACTGTGTTTTGTGTTTGTTTGTACTTTGTTTGTTTGTTTGTTTGTTTTTTTGTTTATTGTTACTTTTTTATCGTTTAACGTTTAACTTTAATGTTACCGGTTTTATCTCGCTTTTTGAGATTTGTTTTTTGTTTGACATTCTACTTGTTTTTTTACTGTTCGTTCGTTCGTTCGTTTCAGTATTATTGTTCTGTTTGTAACTACGCAAGTGTTGTTAAACAAATATATAGTTGGATTCGCATTGTATTTAGAACCAAACGCATCTAACAGTTGTTCTTGTTACTATGTATTAAAAAGTCAATTTACTGCATTCAGTAGGTATACAAACAGGTCATTTTTTAAATTTGCCGTTTTATAACCCGATGTAACATTATCTGCGTTTTTCAAACTGTGTAGTGTACTTACATACGTATATGTATAGTAGCAATAATTGCTGTGCAAAATTGCAATCGTGCCTTCACTGATTGTTCAGTTTTAACCGTTTTCTTATTTGTATTCTTCGTTCGGTTTTTCTTGTTTGTTTGTTTGTTTGTTTGTTTGTTTGTTTGTTGAGAATTTCCGTATTAAATCGTTCTTTGTTTTACTTTTCATGTAGCCGAGGCATTTAATTAACAATAACTAAATATTGTAGTGGCTTAAGCAAAATGATGTTTAAAGGATTTTAGGATAGTTGAGTGGCCATCCTAGGATAGTTGGGAGGCCATCCTAAGCGATGATATGTAATGGGGTTTCCTCAATTTTATTGGAACTTTGGCCGATAGTACTCCCTCGCTTCTATTTGTAGTTAGCTTTGCTAATAAAGCAGAAGGTGGGTTGTAATTCAGTATAAAGACCGCTGTTGTGGTGTACTTCTATACATTTGTTGATACTGCATTTTCCTTAAGTGATTCCTCAAACTGGATCCATAGATGAAATAGATAACTCTTGACTAGGTAGATAGTCCGCAGCCATAGGTAGAGTAGTCTCTCCCCAGCTCGGTGGAGATGTATTTGATGGATAGTGGTGATCATCCGCAGCTGGGTCGTTCCAGTGTCTTGATCGTGTGGATCGCTCGTTAGTGCAAAGATTTACCTCAGCAATGTGACTACATTTTGCTTGGAATCTGTATATAAGTCACAAATATGTGAACAAATTTTAAAAGGGTGGTTAAATTTCTGGTCTCAGCACACTCAAAGCTCACACCGGTCGCACACCACCACACCTGCAGCAGCACACCGCCATTTCTCTCCAAGGCTGCGACCGATCTCTGTCTGATCTTCCCATCTTCTGTCGCTAGCTTAATTGATTTGAATGGCCTTCTATTTCTATCACTTGAATTGCTGCACATTGGAGTAGCGTTTTTCGCGTAGAAGATGTACTACTATTTTTTTAGCTAAAGCAATAGATTTACTTTTAGGTTATTCGGACATCACAAGCGTTGGTTGGCAGTAGATGACTATCCTTGTGTTTGTATATGGTACTTTAAAACGTGGCCAACCCAATTATTATTTGTTGAATGAAGAAGCCAAGGGCTGTGTTCGGTTTATCGGGGTTGCCGTGACGGTACCAAAGTATCCGTTGGTAATCGCCTCAAAATACAACATTCCATATCTGTTGGACAAACCTGATGTTGGACATGTAAGATAAACGTTTCTTTTGCGGAATTGTTTAGAAAAGCTGTAAGAAAGTGGTTAGATTGAATAGACTAAGCTTTTTGCAGTGTGTTAGTTTGCAGCAGCATTGTTCAATAGAAGCAAAGATAAAAAAATCTTGATTGAGTCAATGTTCACTGAAAAAGTGAGCTATTCAGCATGAGCCGTAACTGAACTTCAGTCTGAGATCACACTACATATTAATCTGCAATTTGTAGAATTAATTTGTTAAAAGGTAGGGTTGAAGTAAATGTTGCTGCTGAAGTATATACATCTGTTCCTGGCAGCACGTGGGCTGGGATTACCTGTGTTTGGATTCGCAACCTTTGAGTTATAGAGCCAGCTCTAGTGCTGACAAACAAAATCTAAGTTGAAGGTGGGGCGAATCCAAAGACACTTGACCTTCTACACCCTGCCTGACCTTAATCATCCGTTAACCGAATATTTACCTTCCGGATGTAGTCCCTTCCTACTTTATGGATAAATCTAGTACATATCTAACGAGCATGTTTATTAATGTTCATACTGTGTACTCAACTTTTCAGCATTTTTGTTTTAGCATGTAGTGGGCGAAGTATTCGAAGTAGACGATGCTGCCTTGCAATCTCTAGACGAATTGGAGGAGCATCCACACTACTACAAACGGCGCCTAGAGCCAGTGCGAATGAAGGAATTTGCCCCTGACTGCCCCTTGACGAAGAATGGAACCACAAGACCAGAGTTTGTGGATTGCTGGATCTATTTTTTGCCCGAATTCCGGGATAGTTTGTTGGAATTACCCTATCATGAAAACTATGACTCCTATGGACCGCATGGTCTGCCCTATGTGGAAAGGTATCGGCGGAATATTCCGAATTACTCTCCTGTAGCCGATGTTCAAGGAACTGTCGGCTATTAATATTGAATCTATTCTTTAGTGCGTACGTGGCTTTTGACTATTAGCTATGTACAAAAAATTTTGTTTCTCTCATTTATTGTGCCTGTTACAGTTTACTTTGAAGCGATCAAGGCTTATATACGCTCAACAAAATATATATGGGCCAGTGCGAAAGCTTCCTTATAAATGTCACTACAGTTTGGGTTCCAGTTAAATGTTATGCTCATTTGATTGTGCCCCTGTGACTCTATCGGTAGAGCTTCGAGGTAGGAAATCAAAGCTTATGGGTTCGATCCCCAGCCGGGACCCGAATTTTTTGAGCTAAGAGTAGTGATGGGGCATTTTTGTTTCGGTCATTTAGTGTGCACGTAGTTGCTTATTTTGGTTTTTGAGTATTAGCTACAAAGATCTTTCATAGGATGCGAATTTTGTTGATTAATATCATTAATATTAAAAGTATTATGCATGCAGATTATGATTTTACTTACACAATCCTGTTGCAACTCTTAATTTTTGTTTGATGTAGTAGTTAAGTGAACGGCGGATTGAAAGTATATGGAATATTGTATTGGCTGTTTTAATATTTTGTTACCGTTACATCTAATTGACAACCAATTTCTTTCTCAGTAATTTGATAATTTTAGTATATAGCTTCCTTTAATTCTAGCCAAGAGTTTATAATACCATGGTATTATAGACTCTTGTTCTAGCCCACTGTCTGTGAGCTTTGCAGCATACGGAGGAAGCATGTGTTTTATTGAAATTGTAAAATGTTAATTAATTGTTTACCCAATATTTTTATGAAGGTAAATTTTGTGTTTCAGCGAAGAAACGGCTTGTTTTGATGATATCTATTCTTGACTAATTTTATCAGGATATGTGATTGAACTTGAGAATTGATTTTAACCGGATACAAACTGATTTGTTGATTTTAATGTTTTATGCTATTCGTCGGGTCTATTTTAGTAAATGTTACATAATTGTGCTGAAAACGAGATTTATTAGGAAAAGAAACAACAAACTCTTTAACAGTTCAACAACGTCAAAGTGAGTGAGTTCAAGTTCCTCAGCCTTCTTTTATTCCTTTCAGGATTGCACCAGTGTAGGCCACTCCCACTCGTTTGGAACTAGGAGGTCCCGGCAATCCACCCATTCTTTCGGCTGCGTAGGCGTATTCCACAGTCCCCCCTCCACCACAGTAGGTCTCCTTGAATCCCATATCGAACTGGGTAATGGAGCCTCCGCTGGCTTCCTCGAACCACTTCAGCATCTCAGCCGTCTGGGAGGTGATGACGCCAAAGTTGTACTTAAGATTGAGTCTTTTGAAACTGTCAAACAGCTGTTCCGGCGTCCGCCCCTGGGGATCGGGTTTGTTGTCGCATCGCTGACCGTGACAGGTGGCGTCTGCCATGTGCATCACAATTTTCACGGCGCTGGAACTCCACTCCAAGGGGATGACCTTTTCCATTCCGCCGAAAACGTCTTCCGGGGCGTCGCCGCCACCGTCTGCCCGTATTCGGTTCAGAAACTCTTGGAAATCGTCCAGATTGGTGGTGAAATCCTTCGTTTCGAATGGAGGGTCGTCCTGAAAGCAATAATGAAAATAATTGATAAAATGCGTAGTTCTAATGCAAACTAGCAAAGTCACTCAATTAAAATTACATATAATGCAAAACTTTCGGCGGGGATAGAACATGTTTTGCTTGATTTTTTCCACATATTTCCACCACCAAGAGTACATTGTTGCATAGCTAATCATTGTAGCCTTTACGTTTCCGCTTAAACTTGTAGCTCCAGTTGATTGTTGATAATTTTTATAATTACTCTGTTTTGCAAAATTTAATGCATTAATACCTCAAAGTCACGGTACCCAACAAAGGCAATGCGAAGATTCTTAACAATGGGTTCCTTATCGTCGGTTGCATTAGTGAGAAAGGTGACTACAGTGCGAATGGAGTCTTTCACTCCGTCGATGTAGGGCTGCATGCTGCCAGTGATGTCGACCAGAAAGCAGAGATCGACAGCTTCAGCAGTCGTGAATTCCGCAAATAGGGCCGTCGTGTTCTCAAATTTGTCTTCTTCCGTTTCGTTGCCACAGTCAGGGGAAGGGTATGGGTGATCCGGGGGCGGATACGGATGGGGGTATTCGATGGGAGGAGGTGGTGGTCTGCGTCCATCGGGATAAGGAGGCGATCCCCTTCCTGAAATAGAGTGAAACAATAAACTAAATGTTTAATAATCAATGATAACAGAGATTGTTGTGGGTAATATAATAATATTGGTAGAGGGATGGTATAAAAACTACAAGCATTAGAAGCAGTATGGTGGTTTTCAGTTTTCAGTAAATTACGTATATATTCTGTCATATGTACTGCTTTTCCTGGTTTTTGATTACTGCTACAGAAAGTGCAATGTATAGGTATATTATGTTGGAATTAATCTTCCTTGGAACATTAAGTCTACGTGTTTTGTTTCATACTCTATCTGAGATTCAAGGTAACGAGAAAAATACAGGAAGTTAGAAACTTACTTTCAGCAAATTCAGCTTTGCCAGTGCCTTCAGCGGCGGTATCGGTGCCCTCGCCTACGGTCTGAAATAAATTCAATACGGCAGAATCTTAGTTTAGTTTGAACTGACATTGTATCCAACATAAGAACCAACATTAGTAAAGTAAAAGAAGCAACCTATTGCTGTCAAGAACTCTTATTTTAAAACTCTTCTATAATGCTATGCTTTCTGGTACGTGACATACAAACCGAAGATCTCTGTTTCGATTCCGGCAGGATAATTTTAATATCAACTGTCAGTCAAATACAGTAACCATTTTGGAGACTCGTAAGCTGCGTCGCCAATGTCCATAACAGATCTGTATAAAATGTTTAAATAAAATACTATTTATATATAGAGGTTCTGTTTCAAAGATTTTTACCCTCTTGAAGACTGGCGTGGCTGAGATCAAAATGGATAACGAAAGCAGCGTAGAACAACAAATGAGGATCTTCATTATTGCACAAAGTCTGAAAAAGCAAACGTTTTCACAATCTGATTCAGCTGATGCCGGTTAGTTAATTAAATTTGAAGGTCGATAAATTAGGTGAACTTAAAATCTAACTGTTTTATGGTTCCCAATTTTGAGAGGAGGGGTTTAGTCAAAGCTTGCACGTTTACTTTACGCATCCAGTAAAAAGCTTTATTTTGGGCTCAGGAGCACTGACCAGATCTTTAGGTTGGGTGTGGTACTATGGTAACCTTCCTCATGAATAAGATCCGACTGTGCTGAATGCTGCAATAGCTTCAAGGTTTAAAATAGGTCATGGGAGTTTATAGTGGGCCCCAGGCAGGGACTAGTAAAATTGGACGCTAAAGATTCGAAGAGTATGTATTTGCTAACTTAATTACATATCAACTTCAAAGCTTCAACTATAAAAATCAACAACGTACCTGGAAATACAGCTTTAGAATCAAACTATCAAAATTTGCTGATTGCTGAAACCCAAGCTTCAGCCAGCTTTTTATAGTGGGCTTGTTTATTTTATGGTTCCTGAACAGCTAATATCTGTTTACATGAAATCTGATGACTGTGTAAACATTATTTTCCTGTTTTCTTAATCACAGCTAGTGCAATCAGGTCATAAACTGTTATTCTCTTGAAACTGTACCCATATTTTTGAGATTTTAGTATTTGTTTTGCTTGTTTACGTTTCTTAATTTATAGCTTATTATGATTTGTCCAGTCTGGCGGGAGTGAGTCAGGTTATATATTTGATATCTTGGTCATATTACAAAAACTTTAAGTTACCAACTTTTTCTGGTCCTGGTGTGGTGTCTCTACATTTTGCAAAGCATACTTTTACTAATTATATGCTAAAGTAACTGGTTTGGGTTGTCGTTTTCTATTAGCTATTTTTGTTAGTTCACTCCTCATTAAAGTTTTACACTTCCAGTGCGAAGCGCCGCTGCATAAAATAGCATTGATGGCGAGCCCTTTTCTGCCGAGTTTATATTCCTTTAAATTTTGATAGACAGCGGTGCATAAATAACTTTCCTATTGGTTTATATCTAGTTAAAAAGTGATATAGTTTAGACATAAGAGGTTTAGTTTGGTTTTGAAGCTCAATTCCGTTCAAAAGAATTTGTACTTAACAAATAACAAACGTCAGGAATATGTAGTATGGAAATATATGTTTAATAAATAAATCGTTTGAAATATAAATAATATAATCTTATCTATCATACAATACATAGAAGCAAAGGGATATGAAAAATACCAATAAATGAATATATACCAAGAACTAAAAAGGAAAGATTTTGGTTGTTAAGAAACCATCAACAAACTTTTAGTCCAAAGAATAAGATTTCGCTTCCCATAAATTTATTGTCAAAATGTTAATTTCGTCAACAATAGAACTGTTGCGTATTACAGTAATTTCTTTGGCAAGTAGCACAAATAATACAGTAAAAACTGGCACATTAGATTAAACCTTTCAATAAAAATTGCTGGAAAAAACAATTTACTATTATAATTAGTTAATTATTTATTGTTTTTCTCTTTGCTTAGGCCACCTTCTTAGCCTTCAATCCATATCCTCCACCTCCTCCTCCTCCTCCACCTCCGCCGCCGCCACCTCTGGGTGGGCAAGGACAGTATTGAGCATCCGGGCCAGACTGACCGGCGCCACCAGCTGGTCCGGGAGCACCTGGACCGCCATTGCGTCCCGGATCACCGGAAGGTCCAGGTGGTCCCTGAGGCCCGGGAGGTCCGCCTGTACCTCCTTCGCCCTTGGGTCCCTGTGGTCCTTGTGGTCCCGGTATTCCTGGATCTCCCTTCGGGCCTGGTTGACCGGAGCCGCCTGGAATAAGCAAAAACACGTATATCAAGCTAAGAAATGACAACTTTTAGATGTCCCTGTACAGATTTGCAGAATAATCATAGACTATTCTAGTCAGCTTATTGTAGTAATGATCAGCCTATTCTAGTCTAGCCTAGAATTCAACGAGGGTGATAGGTTTTGATGGCACTTGTGCCTGACAGATTGCGACTGCAAGGAGGACGTCTTAGCCATTGGGTAAACAAATAATGGCATAGAACTGGAATACAGAAGATTCCAATCCTTCCCGTTGCAGATTGCAATCTACTTACCTCGACCATCTCTGCCCGCAATTCCAGCCGGTCCTTCATTCCCGTCTGGGCCGTCGCTTCCAGCAGCCCCAACGGCGCCCGTTTGACCAGGCCGACCTGGATTGCCTGGATCTCCGGGTGAACCCGCCATACCTCGGACGCCAGGATTTCCTAAAGGAAGAATATTATAATTAAAATAATCCGTAAAATAACATATAATGGAAGAGTATTGCCACAGCATTTTTTCAGAAGATGTGTGTTTAGTATCTGACCTTGTAAGTGAAATTATGTTAAATTTAAATGTAATGAAAAACGGAGTCTTTGCTACTTCTGAAACTAGAAATTTATTGGGAGGAAAGCAAAACTTAAATTTCCCGCCAACTGGGCTAAACTGATTCAGAATTATGTGGCCAATACTGTACCTGGCGGTCCAGCAGGTCCAGGATTTCCACGCGGTCCCGGCGGGCAGGGCATGCATCCACCAAAGGACATGGACGTGGCTTCGATATCTTCCGCCTTATCGCCGGGGGCTCCGTCCTGACCGGGTTCTCCGGGTGTCCCGCTATCGCCAGAATTTCCCTTTCGACCTGGAGGACCGGGTGGACAGCGACCTTCGTTGCACACTAAACAGGTAAAAATAAAATATGATGGGCAAGGGCAGTAATGCAAAAGTAAGCAAAAATGCACGCAACGAGAATCTAAAATGTTTTTATGCTGCAAACGTAATTAATCGTCAACATGCCATGTAAATACGACATACTACTACTTCTACTACTACTACTAATACTATATAATGAAACTCTCCAAGAGCTTACTTTATATTTTTAAATAAATTACACCTAAGCCTTTTACATAAAGATTATCAACATTCCTAAACTAAGATGGTCATTCCTCATTCATTTCTTGCAGCAAGGAAACAAAATGTAGCTTAAGGCTTTATCTCTTGGACGAATACAATGAGAGCGTCATTGCTTCACTACATTGAATATTTTATTGAGTTTAGAAGGACACTAGCTCTGTGATTTGATTCCTTTACCCGCTCCTCTTCTAAGCTTAGACACACACAATTGCATCTATCTTGCGGGCGTTGGGTGACCCATCTTCTTTCGATAACAGCAGAGAATACTTACTACAAGTTCCGCCGCCACCTCCACCTCCACCTCCTCCTCCGCCTCCTCCGCCACCTCCGCTGCCTTGTCCGCCGCCACCTCCTCCAGTCTGACCTCCGAAATCACCTCCTCCTCCACCACCACCACCTCCTCCTCCTCCTCCTCCTCCTCCACCGCCGCCTCCGTAAGCCTGACGAATCTCTCGAGATGTTTGACTGCTCAGCGGTCTTAGCTCTTTCCAGGCTTGGTCCGCCAGTACCTATAAGTAACAGAGCTGTCAATTTGACATGGGATGAGACAAAAACTAAATGTTAAGGGCAAAGAATTGGCATTAAAACTGAAGTTTTGTCACACAGTTGACATTAATTATTTTACATTCATTATGGCCGCATTGCAAAAGATTCTTTGTAGGATCGCTTCTAAGATTTGCTTAGGTGGGCACCTAAGGAATGGAGTTTCAAAGGCTTCAAAAGTGCCAGCTTCCACTAACTTTTCTCCTACATAAGTTGAGGGCAACTCCAGCTAAAATTAGTGGAAATCTTTTGAAATGGTTCCAGGAGGTCTCCTACCTTTTCCTAAACAAGTCCTAGACATCCCCCAATTTATCCTTCTAGGGAAGATACATGGGAGAATTTAAAAATTTCCTTTATGTGGTACCTACCTTAAACTCTCCCATTTCACTGTCTAATTCAGACCAAGCATTGTTGATCTCATTGTAGATCAGGGGAAGCATGAAAACTGCCGTTGCTATGGTGACGACGGAAAAGCCAATTGAAATGGCTGCGGTCACTTGGACACTATCACCCATTATGATCCAGAAAAATTGAAAATGGAAAAGATTAGAAAAGGAGAGAAGGAACTGGAAGTGAATGATTTCTGAGAAGAATCCACGGGCTTTTATACTTTGGAAAATGCCTAAATTTTCAGATTAAGGTTGCCTAAAAGAGGTTAATTTAACAGGTATCCACAAAATCAAATTAGCATTTTGGATTGAAATTTCCCTTTCTAGTGAAGTAAAAAAGTCGGAAAGGTTGTGTCAGTGTTAAGTAATATCAGGCATGCAAACGTGTGAATTTACAACTTAACTGAAATGTCAAACTTCTTTGATGCTCTTTTTGAGGCACCTTTTTTCTGAACTTCATTCTGCTGACATTAATGAAAGTGACATTTTCATACGAAAATGAAAAACTTTTTAGCAATTTTTCCACATTTAGATCTTTTAAGAAAAAAAGTTTTATTCGAGTTGAGAAGATTGGTCTTCCAGCATGCGATATTTTACTGAAATTTACTGTATTTCACTTATGCATGAGTACGTACAAATGATAAGTGTGACACTAAGCCTAGTCTCTGTTATCAGAGCAAAAACTACGCTCTGTTCGCTAACGGCTGACCCTCCTTACAAATTGGACCCATCATTTCAAACAAATTTGGCCGCTACGCTTGCATTCCGGTGCTCGAAAACACAACCACTCAGTTGGTTCAATGTTTGTCTGTTGCGACCTTTAGAACGCAAACATAGCGTGCAACTTTCTTTGAAGTGATGGGTCC
>JASAND010006726.1:0-22058 GCA_030248195.1 Trissonchulus latispiculum
TTGTAAGTCAATTGTCTAAATTCAGTTGTCCTCCGACAAGAAGAACTTTTGGGGAACAAAAATGTCTTTACTTAAAATTTATCAGATGTGCTGGAATATTTTAAATAGTTTAGTTAGATTTCATTTGCAGGGAAAGTTGAAAAGTTTTTTCTAATAAATAAAATTGAGCCGCAAATTTGCTATTTAGTACACATCAGGTGGACCCCCCCCCCTTAAAGAAAAATTGAACAACTTCCACAACAAAGTCAGAAAGAGGATACTGTAGATTTTAGGCGTAAGTAGGAATCCGAGTTTTGCGAAACATTCTTTAGGCGTAAGTAGGAATGTGAGTTTTGACAGAAAGAATTAGGCGTAAGTAGGAATTTGAGTTTTGAAAACGATTATGCGTAAGTAGGATAGGCGTAAGTAGGAGTAAGCAGTTGGTTCAATGTGCGTCTGTTGTGAGCTTCAGCACACAAACATAGCGTGCAAATTTCTTTGAAGTGATGGGTCTAATTTGTGGGGGGTCAGCCGTTATCGTGCAGACGATATCCCAAGCCTAATAACTAAGAGCTTGACGCTTGTCACACTCTTAGTTATTATGTACTCTTGATGTGCATGAAAGTGTTAATGACATTATTTTGTGAACGTAAGAGTGATGGATTCTGCGAAACTGTAAATTTCTGTGAATTCGTGTGACTCTGATTGTGTGTGTTGTAACTCACGTAAACTTCTTCCGTTTGACGAGGGTTGTGAGCTCTGCCAAAGTGAACAATACTCAGGTAGTAAGCAGGAATAAGGTGTACTTGTGGTTTGAGTGAGTAAACGTATCCAAGTTGATATGAGTATATTCTGGTCTAGATGTTGCATAAGTGTAAATGATTATTCAGTAGTTCAAATGTTGTATAATTGATGTATAAATATTGTTTAGCTAGGAACTAAGATTACGTAATGCAGTACTAGTCTGCCCAAGATATATGTGAGTATTAGAAGTTATATGATGTAATTGATAATAATAATCGAGAAAATGACAGTTCGAATGTGTAACGATTGCCTGTGCGCATGGTATGTATGAAGCACCAAAATTATACTAAGATTCATGCAGTACGCAGGAAAATAATAATTGGTAATTTTAAGTTCTAGTAGAAGGGTCTGGTCTAATTTAGGTCTAATTTAAGGCGGCAAGGCAGTCGCTTTTGTTCTAATGTCAATATATGCCGTTATTGCCATTTTTAGCCAATTTAGTCATAATTGATTTATGTTTGGTTCATAATAATGACCGCAATTGCGGTCTAGCACCATTTCATGTCGGTGTTTACGTTTAAAGGCGAATCTAGTAGAAATTTGTTACACATTGTTGAGCAAGGTTGAAAGATCAACCTTGCTCAGCTGACGACTAATACAGATCCAGCTCACGATAATTGTTCACAATTGGCAATAATAAGCATCAGCTAATCAGCTACTTTAATTAATATTAAATAAAATAACAATTAGTTATGTAAGTATTATGGATAGTTTGCTAGAACCATCTTCTAATAAATGCCAAATTACCAAATCTATGAATTTGACCAGTTTCCGAAGTTCGATATTTGCTAAAACAGTAAGTTGTTACCTTCCTCATTTAGAACCCAGGAAAACAAAGGTTCTACATGCAATTATTGTGTTTCTATCAAATTCGCGTGTTAGCCACTTTCTAATTAATTAATACGTGCTAAAAACAGGAAGTTGTTACTTTCCTTCCAGGACCCAGAAAACAAGAGGTCCTGAATTCGATTATGTTCAACAAATTGACGTTTTTCGTTCTAATCGAGATAATGAGTGTCTACCTGCTTTTGAAAGGCCCAAAACTGTATAAATTTCACATTGCAGGTTTGAACCGTACAGGAGCAGACCGTACAACGCGAAATCACATAGCAATTACAATCTCATGTCGTAATTGCAATTGTGCAAGAAAATTGCCCGAAAATCAGTATTTCGCTTAAAACTGACTTCAAGTGATATGAATTGCTAAAATCGCTCAAAAACATGTGATAATTCGTTGAAATTTCAAGTTTTCACAACAAACTCGAATTTACAAGTTTAACTCAAGTTCAGAAAGCCATAATGTGAGTAATGGTTGCTGGGTTCGAATCCCGCACCTATAACTTGTACTAATGGGTTTTAACCCATTTGATTCAGGTGCGGAAGTCAAATCAGTCCTGCCTGAATTAGCCGAACTCTATCTCTGATCAGTCAGTTAAGGAACCATAATGTATTATCTGTCAGTTGTCGGAAGGCCGGAGAGCCAGTGTCAGTCAGTGGGAATCAAGATTTAATTGGGTTTGGACATTATTCGGATCTCAGTGTAGGTGCTCTAATTGAATCGGAGCATGATATAGACTGTTGAGACTATCTTGAACAACACCCGGATCAATTGGGGGACCTAAAGCCAAATTGTGAACTGTCGTTTGTAAAATTTGAATCTTTCTGTGCTAAATCGTGGGATAACTTCCGACTAAAATGGGTTATATAATTTCTTCTTTCGCTACTGAATTTGGGGTTGTTATCCCCACCTGTCTTGCCTAAGCAGCCTCGGTTGATAGCAGTGATTAGAGTAGAAGATTAAAGAAGATATTAAATTAAGAATCTGTACTAATCCCATAATCGGACCAGGCACCCCCCAACCGGACCGACCCTTGTGTTGACCCTTGGTGACCGAATAGCATCCGAATGCGCTGTTGCCATCCCTTTGAGGATAATCACAGCATTTCGGGCTCACCCATAGACCGGAACTTTCTACTACTAACACTTTTAAACTAGTTAATTTGAACTATTCTGTAGTTTCTATTATTATGACATTGTCCTTGGTAAGGAGGACGGACAAAGAGAGTTAAACTAAAACACGAACACAAGCATATAGGGACAGCACAGTAGAGTTTAGTGATAGATTGAGTGAGTAGTTAATTGTCATAAAAGGAAGAACGAAAGAATTAAACTGAGTCGAGTCAAAGCGTCAAAATAGCCTTTGCTTATTAAATCAACAATAATAACCACTGTTTTGGGTAAATCGAGTACTGGCAACTCCGGCAAACCATACACTGTTTGCCTATAATACCTGAATTATACAATTGTTTATATCGCATATTGTCTATAGCCTATTTATTACCTGTACGCATTATCATTATTATCTTAATTATTATTATTATAAATAAACTGCAGTGCCTTGTTGTCAGACTTGCTAACTATTAGGGCACCAGATCCTGACAAAGAGATTGGATCCAGATTCAGCCCCCTTGGAGCAAGTTAGTGATCATAATCTGACGCCTTGGTCCCTACAAAGACATCATCATCAACTTCTGATCTTGATTTGGCAATCAAGATCTACTAATCAGTGTTCTTTGATACAGACCTGATTTGCTATTCCCTGGAAACAACCACCGACCCCGCTTGCTACTGATATCTATTGGACCCCTACCTCATCAAACGAACTCATGACAAGGACCCCTAATCAGGTTGGCTGTAAGGAATTCTCAGTTTTGGACACACCACCTTCTGAGGATCCAGAGCCTAAGTTTATCTTCTGCGATAAAAGTGACGACCTTCCGTGTACTCGAAGCGGTTGATACCCAGAGTTAGTCCTGATAGACTTCCGCAGAACAAAACCGTGCTGGAGCGAAATTGGAGCCCTAATCTTAATCGCTTCATTACAAAAGTAACTAAAATATATGCGCAACCTGGATTTTGCTTACCTTTCCTAACTTTGGCAAGCGATCACTTTAGCTCGAAAGCAGCAATTGTGGAAACTAAGTAAGTGGCAACCCTCTCGCTTGCATAGTAAATGCTCCACAGTCGCTGGAATAAATTTTCTTATGTTTTTGCAAAAACTACATTTTTATGATAGCAGCGTACGGGAAGAAGATCACAATGCCACGGATAATCGGCCCCGACGAAATCTTCAAATTGACACCCTTAGTTTAATTTTACTGCTTGTGTAGCTCAAGAAGCGGATTATTTGATTTCAGCAAAAATGACAAGTTTTTAACGCCAAGATAAGAAAATTATCTATATCTCACTATAGAGAAAAGCTAAAAAGGAGCTTCTAAAAGCAAAAATATAGAGCTCAACACGATCTTTCGAATGAATATAGTTATAGCTATGCAGCTACTGTCTAAATATCAAAGAGCGGAGACGTCAAAGTTTTGAAGTGGGATTGCGCAGAGTGTGTTAGAATGCTAAAAGAACTTGTTTCGGAAATTTTCATCCAATTTCATCTTGATTTGAACCGTCAACCAATAATATGTGTCCAAAAGAAATCACCACCTTATCACCACCGGTCAAAAACTGAATCTTTGAGATTTTATAAACTGAATCTTCGAGATTTTACAAATTCCTTATTTTAAGGTGGTGGTATCCTTTAGTGCTGTTGTTTTGTGGTGATTTTTTGAAATGCTATAACTTTCGCAATTTTGGGAGTTGAAAAGAGCTTTATACATCATTTTAAAGCTTATAACCTGTATATTCCCATGAGCTTACGAAACTAGCAAAAATGTTCTGGCATACTGACATCTGATAGGCTGAATACAGACCAAAATTTTTTGAACATCGATTTCTCAAAACTGTGGAATCGGCCAAAATGTTTTCTTGTGCCATGATGTGAAGGTCATATGGGCCGAGGGACGTTTTCTAAGATTTGGCTCAAGTTTCAATACTGCAGAAAATCCGGCAAATGTGCGGTGACATGAAATTTCTCAAGTTTGTATTCAGTTTTCTCGCAACTGGAGATGTTTTTAGCTCAAACCAAGAAAAATGTTCCTCCGCAATAAGGCGAAGTTTTATCCAGCCAAAAATCAGGCAAATCCATTGGGTAGTTTTTGAGAAATCGATGTTCAAAACAAAATAATCGCAGTTTTGCCAACATGGTTTGTCGGCCAAATCTCCAGCTTAAAGCAACGAATCTCAGCTAATAGGCATTGATAAAATGAGCAATTAGACCCTGTATCGATTGAGTATAAACAAACAAGAGTTGTCCGTACAATTTGGCAGTAATTTTGAAAAAACTGATTTCCTCGAAAATGGCCTTTTTTGACCTCAAAATTCGTTTTTGCCTTATACTGACTTAACCACTAGAGATAGTCGAAGCTTCTAAAAGCAAAAATGTTCGTTTTTGTACCCTCTATCCATCCATCATAACAAATCTGATCTATCTACTATCTACTGAGAGTATAATGCCAAAAACAGAAAATTTCTTATCTTTTCACCTAAAAATGTGGGACTGGTCCCAGAATGTTAAAGAGAACCAAAATAGCATATTTGGAAAGTTTCATCTACTTTCATAAAGAATTGACACTTATAGGTCCAAATTTACACAAAAGGAAACCACCACCTTAAGTCCCTTTTACAGAAATTATTACTGCAAAAGTTTACAATCGAATTTTAAACCCCCCCCCCCCCACCTTACACCTATGACCTTATATAATGCGGGGGGTTGAAGTATTGAAGGGATTTTTTGCTTTTTAGATGAAATCGTTCTTTAAATCTTTAATTCCTTTCATTTTGCAGAAACAAGAAAATTTTTGAAAATTATATTATATACGCTTTGAAAAAATTTTTGCTAAAATCGAATGACATTTCAAACTTTTTATATCCAAAAGTCTGGTAAAAACGTTGGAAATATATATACGTAACGTATGCGTATAGGTGTACCACCTGTTTGGGTTGGGGGAGGGGGAGTAGAAGGTCCGAATTTGGCTCTGGGGTAAGGTAAAGGTTAAAGGTAAAGGTTTACCCCAGGAGATATCTCCGTCCTGCCACAGGACATGGGGTGCCGGTGCTCATCCCCGGATTCTCAGCCGTAGAGCCAGGAATGTCAGTTACCTCAAATGATGACTGCATCCCATATATGCCCAGACTGTGGGGCTGACATGGAGGAATGGAGGATCTCCCTCACCTCCTCCACTGCCCCAGCCATAACTACAGCCCGCAGGCGACATTTGGGGTCACGGCCACGGTTGGATATCTTGTCCCGGACTCCCGGGGCCCTCCAAGGGTGCTAGCCTTCCTGCGGGATGTGGGGCGTCTTTGACGTCTCAGCCACATTGAGAAGACTCACGATGGCCCAGGAACAAGAAGAAGAAGAAGATGACTGCATCCGTGGAAGGGGGGCTGGCTCTTCTTACAGACTCCTGTTACCTTCCCACCGTAGTGGTACCCATTTACCAACCAGTTAAGGATGAATAGCTGGGTTGGCTAGAGCCGAGAAAGCTTTGTGGCCTCCGGGGTCTAACCACCGACCGTAAGATGCCGGCTCGGCCATCCCGAATTACGACTCTTAACGACTCGACTCTTAATTTTTTCAGTATGTACATTTTTTAAAAACGTGCGTATTAGGCGCGTTCTCCATTGCATTTTTTCAGAAAGTTTGGGCCGTCTGCGCGTTTTTTGTATATGCATTTTTCAAAAAATCTGCGCATTCGGCACGTTTTTCTGTATATACATTTTTCAAAAATTTTACGCCGTTGATGCGTTTTTCTTTCCAGTTGGCAAATTGCCCAGACGCAAAATGGCGGGTTGGCTCCCAGACGCAGTCTATTTGAATTCTTAGTCACATTGCCTATTCCAGCGACAAGTTATTTCACCTTAGAGTAAATAAAAGTTGTCTTTAGTGTGGCAGATTGTAGCAGTTGAAAGAAATTAAACCGTTTATTCCAAAAATAACTATTCGCATAACCTCATAAATAAATAGAGAAAGTGGACTGGTTTAATTTCTAAAAGAGTGTAAATTTGAAAATGTTTTCCACTTCTGGTGGGCGGAGCTCCCCAGAATGCACTTTTACTTTTTTAACGATCAGATCTTCACACATAGTTTAATAACTTTTTGAGTCCTCACCACAATTATTAGGAAGTGTGTAGTAAAGGTTCGAAAAAAATACGATTTGGCAACTTTTTGGATAACTTTTTATAGGATTGCCGTAGAGATCCCGGATATGGCCCAGCATGTGTGGGGTGGGGTCTAGTTTCTTCCCATGCCCAAAGTAAGTTCCCGGGCAAGGGCTGTGCTTTCAGAAAAATTTTGAAAATTGTCTATTTTTTTTCGGACCCAAATCGAAAAAAAATACGCGGGGTCGAAAAAACATACAGGGCCGAAAATTCGCCCTTTCAGTATCTAGTGCCAAAATGACTATACAGATCGTATATACAGATCGTATATACAGATGCTGCTCATGCATTTTCCGTTGACTATAGACCCATCTTTCCAGTCTATGGTGGTTAATTTTCATTAGATAGGCCGCCTACCGCGTATGGCCCGAAAAAAGAAAACGGAAAAAACAAGGATAACCATAAGGCCACCTTGGAACACGATTGTTTCAAAATGAAAACTAGAGTTCTGAGTTTCCTTCGATATAACCAGATACACTAAGAATCGCCCATGTGTATAAACTAAGGAAATATATACATAAGAAACCTAAATATGAAATAAGAATATAATATGCATACATGAAAAGACAAAAGCATATTTGTGTAAAGATAAACAAAAACAAATTCTTGGTGTATATATACATATACTTTAACAACAAATACGTATATACATATATATATATATGTGTAACAAGTGTTAAAGTATGTGGTACATGGATTGTATAGTATATATCCAAAGATGAGTGCTCACAGCCCCATGCGTCTCATCGCCCAGCCTCTTTTTTTCAGCCCGCCGAAAAACTTTTTCATCTGGCCCGATACTGTTTTTATCACGCAGTAATGTCTATATATAATGTTGCTTATTCAGTGGCCATTATTTTGTTTTTTATTCTTAACAAACGTAACGACAAAGAATAAATATCCAGCATACATATAGAGACCTTCTGAAAAACCGTCATAGATGGTCATGGCTGTTAACATGAGTTCTGGAATCCCAATGCCTACCGGATGGAGTCGCCTACGTTGTTTTTAATTCTCTAGCCATTGGCACAATTGATTTTAAAGCATCATTTAGCTCATTCAAAGTCGAAAAAATTGAGAGTTTTCAGTTCAGTGCTGAAAGCTTGTCTGCTGGGGAATCTGGCAGCCCGATCTGAGCATGTGAACGCAGCAAAAGTCGTTATAGTTTACCATATGGTATTATTTTATTAAGTTTACTCTAGATTCGCAATTGTCCTGAATTTTTCAACTCATTTCAATGCTCTAACTACCCGGAATATCGTCGACTTTTGTTACTGAGACTGTAGCAAGAATTTGCAGCGGCTTGAGGTCCTGAAAATGCAGCAGCTACAGTCTACTCGCTTCTAAAATTGAATCAGTATTACTGGAATCACTCCTATAGCTGTGAATGCTAGCATAAAACAGCGCTAAAAGTCATTCCAGTAAAGTTCTGCTCAGTTGAGGACAAATTTTCAAGCCAATCATACGACACTGTAGTAAAATTAAGATTGACCCCTTGGAACCAACCCAGGAGACCGTCAGTGCATGCTACAGCCATAAATGCTGTTTAAAATGCGGAAACTCGACACCTGGTCTGTTCCTAGCAGCTAAAATAAGAATTTTTAGGTGTATTTTTATTTCGGACCCAAGTGCCCAGCGGGTCCGAAAAAAATACAACCGCTGCTGCGCAACTGTGCGGCGCAGGGGCGCCCGAACCTATTGCCAAAAAACTAGAAGCAATGTGTATTATGTTAAAACAATGGGTGTTACTATAGCTTTAGTGTAGCGAACAAGAGCCAAAAAGATGCCAACTGATCCAAAAGTTGAAAACCAACTTTTTCATAGTACCATTTTTGAGTCCTCAGCCTGCGTGAGTGCGGGGCCTTAGGGAAACAGCAATACCATGGCTGGATATAAATATATAAGCTTGCGCTTTTATGGGGTACAGTTTGGCTGGGCTCCATAGCTTCTAGCCTGAGTAAGGGTGGGTGTATTTTTTTCGGACCCGGCCGGTGTATTTTTTTCGAACCTTTACTATATATACAATTAATGTTTCCTGATGCAGCGCTGACGCTAATCTCGTTTTGTGACAACAAAAAGCTTAGTCAAGTCAGACCTCTCTTTTCAAAATCCTGGATACACCTCTACCTCCGCCAGGATCCCCTTATTGCAATGATTTTCATTGTTCAATTGCTGCGTATATTAATTATGAATTTTTATTCCACCTAGAAGTGGAATATTTATAGTTTTAGTCCATTTTTAAACTGAATCCTGTCACAACGGCATTTGCAGCCTATTCTTAACATTGTGCTCAGTAGGCTGGCTGCTTTTGCTGGGAGGGGCGTTGCTCGAAAAAGCAAGAGTGAAAATTCTAAACTTTTTCTAAAATTTTAATCTAACAAAATTTAGTGTTTCGCTGGATGCAATTTGAAATTTTAAAAATATTGCCAACGGGGGTGGGGCGTGTTTTTCTTCATCTTATTTCCTCTAGAAATTTTATTACTTTATAGGCAATCTGGAAAAAAGCCACGTCAAAATTTAGGGGGAAAAGCCACGACCGCCGTGACCTAACAGGTGAAGCTATTGCAGTAATATATATGTGGCGTGTATGACGTGTAGAATGACGACCTAATTTCCGTCACGGGAATATGGGTTGCTCGGCGGAGATGTGCCCATGTTAATTCGCCTCGCCCATAGCTTTGTCCTCTTCTTTTTTGAATCTAGCCCCATATTAAGCATTTTTAAGACTAGTCCTCACTTGATTTTAGAACCTCACCACCACCCATATTACTTTTTCATGCTCCGGAGGAGCATTTTCATTACTTGTATAAAAATTTTTATGAGTATATAATAGTATTTCTTACAGTTCAAAGTTTCGAAGAAAGATGAAGTAAACGTAATTTCTCCTAGTAGCTGCCGCGACCCCTTCACCCCTATGAAAACCCTAGTCCCATAATTTTTTAGTAATTCTGTTACACTCTACACTAAGTTATTTGTATACGAAACAAATAGCGAAAAGTTATTCCCTGCTATTGAAACAATCATATTTGAGCTAAAACTGACATCTAATTATACAATAGTGTACCAAATTCAGAAACACTTGGCCTATGCCAAGACTTCAATATTTCAATTTAACAAAATTCAATTTAACAAATTTAAAGTATATATATTAGGGTTGGTTTTTTTCCGGAAAAAAAGTCGAGCGGAAAAAAGTACTTTTTTTCCGGTTTTTTCCGGTTTTTTTCCGACTTTTTTTCCGCTGTTCTATTCATGTCAGAGCGTCTTAAAATTTGTTTCTGTAACATTTGTTGCCTATATTAACAAATATTTCTGCATGTAAACGCCATGTGAACACTTTTATTAGCTTTTCCACGTATCCAATCTAAGCAATTGCGAAAAATTTTGTCCAAACAAAGTTTCAACAGACTATGGGCGCAATTCCCAGTTACCTTAGTTTCTGGGAGAAGTGAGGAGAACTTTCAAATAATTTTTCCGTGTGCATAAATTTTTATTCTTTCACAACTTTGAATTTTAGATGTAAGTATAAAGTTCGCTTGCTATAGTTTCTATTTACAAAAGATGTCACCAGATCAGGCATGTTTTATCCTTGCGGGCAAAAGCAAGCAGGGTTTCAGTGTAGAAGCAACAAAGAACAGTGGTCTGTTGTAATTAAGAGCATAGCTTTTGGCTGAAATGTTTATAAATATTGATCACTTAATTGCAAAAATAATGAGTTTCTTATGAGTTTCTTTCTTGAGTTTCTTTAATATATACTTCATAAAACTGAGCAGTTTATGAAAAATTAGAGAAAACTTCAAATTAAGTTAGGGCTTCAAAATAAGAGCAAACTCAAAGTAAAGCTACTAATGTGGAAAAAATGAACAAAATTTGAGAAAAAATTGCTAAAATTTTTAATTTGAACACTTCTAAAACTTTCCAGAATGATTAAATTCTTCCAACTTTTTTTCCGTTTTTTTCCGACCCTCCGGAAAAAAGGAAAAAACGGAAAAAACTCTTTTTTTCTGGGACTTTTTTTCCGATGCCCAACCCTAATATATATATACCTATATATATGTATATAAATACATATAAATAAATATATATATTTAATGTGTGTATATATATATGTTCTATCAAAAAGCAAATTGAAATAGAATCGGCGAGCTAGTGCCCTAATCTGATTTTCTGGATTTAACAAGTAATATATCATG
Organism: Trissonchulus latispiculum; assembly: GCA_030248195.1. NCBI lineage: Eukaryota > Metazoa > Nematoda > Enoplea > Enoplida > Ironidae > Trissonchulus > Trissonchulus latispiculum. Next base: position 11,085 of record JASAND010006726.1, read on the forward strand.
GGGGAGCTCGGAGAGCCCCCCCATAATCTGAGCTACATATAAAGGCACTTTGCGGATTTGGAAAAGTGCTAATTAGGCATAACTAATTAACGGGAAGGAATTAAGAGCTAATATTTGCATTTTTGAAATCTCCAGGCCAAGAGCTTTCGAATGATACCAAACTTGCCCGGAAAAAATGAACTTTGAAAAAATCGACTTTGGAGTAATAACCCGGGAATGTCCAATTACATTGATAAAGTTACTCTAATGCGGTATATAAAATGCATCGTAAGCAATACATACTTCAGAGTTGGTAATAAAATCTGTCTCCAAAACATTGGAGTTCCGATGGGTACAGATTGTGCCCCTTTTTTAGTAAATTTATTTTTGTTTAATTGTGAATTTGCTTTTATGAAAAGAGTACTGGCATCGAAAGATTGGAAAACGGCTCTAAATTTGTATTTTGTATTCAGATACATGGATGATCTGACAATTTTTAATGATAAAGGAACGTTTGATCACATTCATCCAGACATGTATCCAATCACACTAATCTTGAAAAAACAAAATGAAATTCCGTACAAAGCAGAAGTCTTGGATATAAATATTAGAATTGTGGATAAAAATTTCATAACCGCACCTTTTGATAAAACTAATCTTTTTCCTTTCACAGCCATTAAATTCCCGCACTGCTATTCTAATTTTTCCAACAAAATTTGCATCAAAATTATTGAAAACGAATTACGGCGTTTAACTACTTTAACCACCTATTCTGCAAATCTTGAAAGCTCTGTGAAACTTTTAATCTCTAAATTATTCACTAGAATTGTATACTAAAAATCAAATCAGTGTAGCAGTTAATAGATGGCTGAGAAGAATTTTGAATACAAATCAAATTATTTTAAATTCGCCTGTATCAGTGGAAAATTTATTTAGAACTGAAAATTGATAAATCAATTTTGATTTATGAAAATGTTTTTGTTTAAATGTTTTAACATCACATACTGAAGTAAGTGTATAACCCGCCCAGTTTCCCCATGCCAGGTGCGCACCTGGTGAGGCTGGGCGATGAGACGCATGGGGCTAGAGCACTCATCTTTGGGTTATATACGATATGAGCTTCAGTCACTCTTAACGTAGTCGCACTAATCAGATTGAATTTATGTTTTCTAATAGTGTCTGTATGGAATATTCTTATATATTCTTTTGTATGTATCACTATATGCTTCACTTTCCATCATATTTATTCATCACCGTTTACGTATATGTTTTCTGCCTTACTTATGCCTTTGTTAATTTTATTCGTCTATATTTTAAGTTTATTTCGTTTCATTTCTGTTGGCTATGGCTACCGGTCGAACCAATAGTTCTTTATTTGACAGCACGCACTGGAAGTTATAAGCTTGATACCACGGTCGTTTTTGGCGATGGTAAGGATACCTTACCTCGCTTCTCTTGTTTTTCTCTTACGGGTTTGAAAGTGGGGGTTTTTTATCTGTATTCAGCATGATTTTTTCCAATTTTGTGTTAACTCGATTTTTCGAACGGGCCCATAGGAAAAATTTTTCTATACTATTTATTGATTATCTAGGCAATGGTACTTAGCAAGTTTATGTTTTTTTCCGAATTTCGATCTGGTTCGATTTTATAGATGGTCAAAAATGGAAAAAATAGCGTTTTTGAACACCTTCAAGCTGAAAAATTTCTAAGTCCGAAAATTTGAAAATAGTCTAAAAACGGGCAAAAACCGCGTTTTTCGGCCTCGGGGTGGTACCCACATATAGTAAATCGGGGTCGCTGAACACGGTGAGCATATCGCCGAAGCCGACGGGTGTGACCCTCGGGCTGCATGGCGCCCGTGGTTCCTCGCCCAGGGTCAAAGTTGGGAAAAGTCCCTAAAAACGGCTATTTTTGGTCTTTTGGTGGTACCCATATACAGTAAATCGGGGTCGCTGAACACGATGAGCATATCGCCGAAACCGGCGGATGTGACCCTCATGCTGCATGGCGCCCGTGGTTCCTCGCCCAGGGTCAAAGTTGGGAAAAGTGCCTAAAAACGGCTATTTTTGGTCTTTTGGTGGTGCCTATATATAGTAAATCGGGGTCGCTGAACACGATGAGCATATCGCCGAAACCGACGGATGTGACCCTCATGCTGCATGGCGCCCGTGGTTCCTCGCCCAGGGTCAAAGTTGGGAAAAGTCCCTAAAAACGGCTATTTTTGGTCATTTGGTGGTGCTTATATATAGTAAATCGGGGTCGCTGAACATGATGAGCATATCGCCGAAACCGACGGATGTGATCCTCATGCTGCATGGCGCCCGTGGTTCCTCGCCCAGGGTCGAAGTTGGGAAAAGTCCCCAAAAACAGCTATTTTCGGCGTTTTGGTTGGGGGCATATATAATAAATCGACTATGCTCGTTTCAATCGGCGTATTGTCGAAACCGACGGAAGTGACCACTGGTCACTACGGTCTAGGTGGCCTATTGACCACTGGTCAAACCCCCTAAAACAGCCTTTTTCGGCGTTTTGGTTGGAGGCATATATAGTAAATCGACTATGCTCGTTTCAATGGGCGTATTGTCGAAACCGACGGAAGTGACCACTGGTCACTACGGTCTAGGTGGCCTATTGACCACTGGTCAAACCCCCTGGAACAGCGTTTTTCGGCGTTGTGGTTGGGGGACCTTACACTACCAAAAATTGGATAAGGACAAGTAGGAAAAATGCTCCTTGCAGTCGCATGAAAAAGTTAATATGAGCTATTATGGCCAACATTTAAACGTACTGAGGACAAGATTTAAAATGTTTAATATGAGCCAACATCTAAGTAAGTAGAGGACAAGATGTAAACGTATAACATGAGCCGCTACGTTTCTCTTGGGCTCATATTGACGCGAATGAAATGGCTAATATATTTTTTATATACAAAGGCTTTCTTCAGATAGTCAAAAGGTTAGAACGGTTTGCATATGCAAGGATGGTATGGCTGGATGAAATCTCACAGGTAAGTATATATCGTCTGTGACAGTTCTAATTTTTATTGCCTTATTCTGGTTTATATTGGTTGCTTTTGTTAATAATTTATACACATGTATGAGATCTAGAAGCAACGTCGAAAAACAAACAAATGTTTTGAAGCGAAGTTGAAAAATCAGGGCAATTCGTTTGATTGCTTAAAACGAAGGCGCCAGTATTAATATTCGTCTTTTCTGGCTGGGTTTAACGAATGTCTGTTTAAGAGGACACGTACCACAGGCGTAACCAAAGTGAGCGTCAATATGAGCCCAAGAGAAACGTAGCGGCTCATGTTAGACGTTTACATCTTGTCCTCTACTTACTTAGATGTTGGCTCATATTAAACATTTTAAATCTTGTCCTCAGTACGTTTAAATGTTGGTCATATATAATAGCTCATATTAACTTTTTCATGCGACTGCAAGGAGCATTTTTCCTGCTTGTATATATATATATATATATATTTATTATCGTATGCGTATATTAATATCCATAACAATGAATTAATGATAATATTGTATTAGACAATCATTACTAATTCTTAACATTCTTAGTATACGTATATATATATATATATATATATATATCATGGGGCAGCTCGGAGAGCGCCCCATAAAATGAGCCAAAAACGTACATTGCGCGTTTTCAAAATGCTTAATTAGGCATAACTAATTAACGGTAAGGAATTAAGAGCTAATATTTACATTTTGAAATCTCCAGGCCAAGAGCTTTCGAACGATACCAAACTTGCCCGGAAAAAATGAACTTTGGAAATTTTCACTTTTCAGACCTACTTTTTAAGTGATGTTTTTTTCTCTAATGTTTCACCTTTACGCTTTAGGTACATTTTCTAGCACACTGATTTTTCACATGCCTTATGATGGTAACCTTTACCTATTATTATCTTGTTAGCGAAACCATGAACCTGTTCACTATTGATTATTTTGGCCCAATTCGGCTCCTAGCGGTTTCTACAGACTGTCAAACATGGGGTTGCGAAGCGTTTGGACTTAGAAATTTTTCGAGGACCCAACATAGAAAATTGTCAAAAAGTCGTCTAAAATAGCGTTTTTGGGCCATTTGGTGGTGCGCATATATAGTAAATCGGGGTCGCTGAAAACGATGAGCATATCGCCGAAACCGAGATGTGACCCTCGGGCTGCATGGCGCCTGTGGTTCCTCGCCCAGGGTCAAAGTTGGGAAAAGTGCCTAAAAACGGCCTTTTAAAAACCTTAAAAACCTTAAAAAAATTTTTGGCCTTTTTGTGGCAGCCATATATAGTAAATCGGGGTCGCTGAACACGATAGGCATGTTTGCTTCTTCGTGTGGTGCCGCCATTGCGCTGCACTGCGATGCGGCAGCCGCGCTCCGTACAGCACGTTCTGTAACTTGCAATAGACAAGTTCTAACTGCCTGAAAGCTTGCCCTTATATAGTTAGTCGGGGTCGCTGAACACGATGAGAGTATTCTCGTCGCTGTGCGGTGCTGCTATCGTGCTGCGCTGCGGCGCTGCTGCCGCAGCACGATGCAGCACGCTCTGTAACTTGAAATAGACATGTTGAAACTGCCTGAAAGCTTGCCCCTATATAGTAAGTCGGGGTCGCTGAACACGATGAGAGTATCCTCGTGGCTGTGCGGTGCTGCTATCGTGCTGCGCTGTGGCGCTGCAGCCGCAGGACCGTGCAGCACTGCCTGTAACTTGAAATAGATAAGTTAAAACTGCCTGAAAGCTTGCCCTTATATAGTAAATCGGGGTCGCCGAACACGATGAGAGTATCCTTGTCACAGTGCGATGCTGCTATCGTGCTGCGCTGCGGCGCTGCTGCCGCAGCACAGTGCAGCACGCTCTGTAACTTGGACATGTTGAAACTGCCTGAAAGCTTGCCCCTATATAGTAAGTCGGGGTCGCTGAACACGATGAGAGTATCCTCGTGGCTGTGCGGTGCTGCTATCGTGCTGCGCTGCGGCGCTGCAGCCGCAGCACGCTCTGTAACTTGAAATAGACAATTTGAAACTGCCTGAAAGCTTGCCTTATATAGTAAGTCGGGGTCGCTGAACACGATGAGAGTATCCTCGTCGCTGTGCGGTGCTGCTATCGTGCTGCGCTGCGGCGCTAATGCCGCAGCACGCTCTGTAACTTGAAATGGACAAGTTGAAACTGCCCGAAAGCTTGCCCTTATATAGTAAATCGGGGTCGCTGAACACGATGAGAGTATCCTTGTCGCTATGCGGTGCTCCTATCGTGCTGCGCTGCGGCGCTGATGCCGCAGCACCGTGCAGCAAGCTCTGTAACTTGAAATAGACATGTTGAAACTGCCTGAAAGCTTGCCCCTATATAGTAAGTCGGGGTCGCTGAACACGATGAGAGTATTCTCGTCGCTGTGCGGTGCTGCTATCGTGCTGCGCTGCGGCGCTGCAGCCGCAGCACGCTCTGTAACATGAAATAGACATAGTTGAAACTGCCTGAAAGCTTGCCCTTATATAGTAAATCGGGGTCGCTGAACACGATGAGAGTATCCTTGTCACAGTGCGATGCTGCTATCGTGCTGCGCTGCGGCGCTGCAGCCGCAGCACGCTCTGTAACTTGAAATAGACAATTTGAAACTGCCTAAAAGCTTGCCCTTATATAGTAAATCGGGGTCGCTGAACACGATGAGAGTATCCTCGTCGCTGTGCGGTGCTGCTATCGTGCTGCGCAGCGGCGCTACAGCCGCAGCACCGTGCAGCACGCTCGTAACTTGGAATAGACAAGTTGAAACCGCCTGAAAGCTTGCCCCTATATAGTAAATCGGGGTCGCTGAACACGATGAGAGTATCCTTGTCACAGTGCGATGCTGCTATCGTGCTGCGCTGTGGCGCTGCAGCCGCAGGACCGTGTAGCACGGCCTGTAACTTGAAATAGGTAAGTTAAAACTGCCTGAAAGCCTGCCTTATATAGTAAGTCGGGGTCGCTGAACACGATGAGAGTATCCTTGTCACAGTGTGATGCTGCTGTCGTGCTGCGCTGCGGCGCTGCTGTCGCAGCACAGTGCAGCACGCTCTGTAACTTGAAGTAGACATGTTGAAACTGCCTGAAAGCTTGCCCCTATATAGTAAGTCGGGGTCGCTGAAAACGATTACAGTATACTAGTCGCTGTGCTGTGCTGCTCTCGTGCTGCGCTGCGGCGCTGCAGCCGCAGCACGCTCTGTAACTTGAAATAGACAAGTTGAAACTGCCTGAAAGCTTGCCCTTATATAGTAAGTCGGGGCCGCTGAACACGATGAGAGTATCCTCGTCGCTGTGCGGTGCTGCTATCGTGCTGCGCTGCGGCGCTGCAGCCGCAGCACGCTCTGTAACTTGAAATAGACAAGTTGAAACTGCCTGAAAGCGTGCCCTTATATATATAGTAAATCGGGGTCGCTGAACACGATGAGAGTATCCTCGTCGCTCTGCGGTGCTGCTATCGTGCTGCGCTCCGTACAGCACGTTCTTTAACTTGCAATAGACAAGTTCTAACTGCCTGAAAGCTTGCCCTTATATAGTTAGTCGGAGTCGCTGAACACGATGAGAGTATTCTCGTCGCTGTGCGGTGCTGCTATCGTGCTGCGCTGCGGCGCTGCAGCCGCAGCACGCTCTGTAACATGAAATAGACAAGTTGAAACTGCCTGAATGCTTGCCCTTATATAGTAAATCGGGGTCGCTGAACACGATGAGCATATTGTCGACGCCGTATCTCGTCTGGTTCAGCTGGTTCAACCGTGAACCAGTTCCTGGTTCAAGTTGCTGGGGTAGCACTTAGTTTACCAGTATGCGTTAATGTTATGGTCAATAAACCATATTAACACATTACACATTCTCTCATTCCCAAAAATGAAATAGGACAAGTAGGAAAAATGCTCCTTGCAGTCGCATGAAAAATACAATATGAGCCAGAAGGACAGCATTCAATTCGGGAAAAGACAAGATTTAAAATGTATAATATGAGCCAGCATTTACTTATGTAAAGGACAAGATCTAAAAGTTTAATATGAGCAGCTCCCTTTCTCGGGCTCATATTGGCGCCTTGGGAACGATGTTGTGTACGCAACTTAATCGATGCCAACGTATAAAATTAGAGTACGTAAGTGTAAAAATAGACATTGCTCAGAGCCGCCCCCCCAGGAGCCTGCACAGAGTAACTTAACATGCTACTTAGACTATTGATAATATCACACTATTTACGTAATTACGTATTATATATTTACGCAACCATAATCTGGGGTATTTTTACACAAAGCACTTTTCAGCAAGTCCTTTTTGTCATTGCAGCCAGCATATACCACTAGCTAGCTGTCATATACCATTAGCTTCTGTCACAGGTCTGATGTATTCAAGAAAGTACGTACGTATATGTCTGACTGTCGACTGAATGCAATATCAGAATCATATGAGCAAAACACGACGAAAGAGACCTGTGACAGAAGCTAATGGTATATGACAGCTAGCTAGTGGTATATGCTGGCTGCAATGACAAAAAGGACTTGCTGAAAAGTGCTTTGTGTAAAAATACCCCAGATTATGGTTGCGTAAATATATAATACGTAATTACGTAAATAGTGTGATATTATCAATAGTCTAAGTAGCATGTTAAGTTACTCTGTGCAGGCTCCTGGGGGGGCGGCTCTGAGCAATGTCTATTTTTACACTTACGTACTCTAATTTTATACGTTGGCATCGATTAAGTTGCGTACACAACATCGTTCCCAAGGCGCCAATATGAGCCCGAGAAAGGGAGCTGCTCATATTAAACTTTTAGATCTTGTCCTTTACATAAGTAAATGCTGGCTCATATTATACATTTTAAATCTTGTCTTTTCCCGAATTGAATGCTGTCCTTCTGGCTCATATTGTATTTTTCATGCGACTGCAAGGAGCATTTTTCCTACAGGCGAAAATTTTTGAGAACCTAATGTTCTGCCTATAAACGCATTTTTTTAAAATTTTATAGAAATTTTACATACTTTTAGAAAATTTTCATAAAATTTTACTATTGATAATAGGCTAAAAGTGGTTCTGATTCCGGTACGTTTTCAAAAACCGGAACCAAAACGTACCGCAACCGGAACCGGAATTCCAGTCGATCCCTAGGGGAGCGCGAGAGCGCTCCCCTATAATATGGGTGTAAAAGGCTCAGTGCGGCCCTTGGAGACCCGTTCGAGCTCCGTGCCAGCTAAATACTCAACGAAACTGGACAATTTTGGTATCGTTGGAATCTACACGACGAGTACTACAAGTCGCAAAAAAGTTTTGGTCAAAATTTCCAACTTTGAAAATTTTCGCTTCCGGGCAAGTTAGGTCCGTTTGTTTTTTTCCGTGTAAGTCACGCTTGGAAAAATGCAATTTTCTGTCGCAGTGTTAGAACGATCTGGGCATTTTCAGCAGGTGAATTTAGGTTTTTCTGAACATATATACCCCGAAAGTGAACCTTTTTGATATTATTTCGCTGCCCGGCCCGGCCAGCCACCTGTACGGCCGGCCAAAAGTGGACTTGGCGCTAAACTGGCCAAAAATGGCCAATTTTTTGTCAAAGCTACAGGACTCAGGGAAGACGCTAGAGAGACGTGGTTTGTTGCATAAGGATCTACGGAAGGGTTTATATGTCCTAACGAGGGCGATTTTTGATATCTGGCCAGGATCGTTCTGGCGGCCGGCCCAAAGTTGGTCCGGCCAAATAGCCATTTTCGGAAAATTTCTAAGTCTCAACTCAACAGGAAATAGTCAAAAATAGGCCCAAATATGCTGTTTTGGGCCATATAGTGGGACGCATATCTGTGTTTTTTTCGTCGAAACTTTTTGCGAACTTTTACGCAGTCCTCCAAAATTTTTTGCGGAATTTCGCCAAAAATTGCGAAATTCTTATTTTTTAGTTTTTTAAAGATAACTAATGAATGAATTTTAGTAATTTGGGTGTATTTAAACACATTTTTAACATTTAAGGCATAGTATTAACCAAGAAATAACTATTTTCTAAAGCCGAAGCATGTGTATATAAGTATAAATAAATATGTATATATACATAAAAATTAATAGTGAAGAGACACGCGGGGGTCTGGGGGCGGAGCCCCCAGAAGCTGAGAAAATTTTGTAAACCAGAGGAAATTCCTTAGTGGAAATTCTCAAAAGTTTAGTTTCGGCAGGCAGTAAAATCCTAAAATATAAGCAAACTGCTAAAAGGCAAAAATTGCTAAAAAATATATATGCTTTGGCAAATTTTTCGTCGCTAAAAGAACTTCATTGCATAGCTGTCACTAGGCATTCTAACTCGGCTAAGATTTAAAGGTGTCTACGTATATTATAGAAATACGCGCCGAAGGCGCGAAATTTTTTGAAAATTTGCTTCAAAAAGTATGTGAAATACGTTTAATTTTCATCTGAGACAACTGAAAATTTCTACTCAAGGCCAAAAATTTTTGCGGAACTTTACGCAGAGCTCCGAAAAAAGTTGCGGAATTTTCAAAAAAAGTGCGGAATTTCGCAGTTTTTTTCGCAAAAAAACACAGACGCATATAAGGGTTATCGGGGTCACTGAAAACGATGAGCATAGTCGCAGCGCTGGGCGGTGCTGCTATCGTGCTGTACTGTTATGCAGCAACCATAGCACGCTGTCTGTAGACTTACTGTAAACGGCTGAACATATGAAACTTGGCGAAAATCATGTCTGTAGTAAGGGGGAACTGTAGCTATGTTAGTTGTGGCACTCTCTAGCTTCCACCGTGCTGTATGAGCTGCCCCAAACACAGCACCGTCGATAACAAGTTATTCATTCGTCACTGGTATTTGAAATTCGGCATACAGATAGTTTAGGACATGACAAACTATTATAGATACGTTTCGTATACTTATTACGATGTTGCTATGTATTTGCGCTGCAGTGGAGTGCTGCAGAAGTACAGCACGGCCTATAACTAACTACAGAAAACTTGCAATCGTCTGAAATTTTGCACACATGTGCAGAACAGCATTGCAAACCATGCCGTATGAATTTCCCTCACTGGCAGTTAAGTTTGCATCTGGTTGCGCTGCAGTGGAGTGCTGCTAAAGTACAGCACGGCCTATAACTAACTACAGAAAACTTGCAATCGTCTGAAATTTTGCACACAAGTGCAGAATAGCATTGCAAATCGTGCCGTATGAGTTTCCTTCACTGACAGTAAAGTTTGCATCTGGTTGCACTGCAGTAGAGTCCTGCTAAAGTACAGCACGGCCTATAACTAGCTACAGATGAGTTGCAATCGTTGGAAATTTTGCACACAAGTGCGGCAGAGCATTGCAAATCGTGCCGTATGAGTTTCCTTCACTGACAGTAAAGTTTGCATCTGGTTGCACTGCAGTAGAGTCCTGCTAAAGTACAGCACGGCCAAAAAATAGCTACAAGTAAGCTGCAGCAATCGTCTGAAATTTTGCACACAAGTGCGGCAGAGCTTTGCAAATCGTGTATTATGAGTTTCCTTCACTGACAGTAAAGTTTGCATTTGTTTGCGCTGCAGTAGAGTGCTATATGCTATATACAGTAACTAAAACTATTGCAGCCCATGGATGCTGGATGTTGGATTTCTGTCAAAATAGAGATAAAGGAAAACTTGGAACTTTTCAAGCTTCTTTGTTCTGTACTTTCGGTTGACTATTAATGATTGGCGGAACTTTTAAAGTTTCTTTCACACAGCTTTAACGTTTTTGCTATTTACTGAGAACCTTAAAAATGAAATAGGACAAGAATAAAAATGCTCCGGTGGAGCATGAAAAATGCAATATGGGTGACATTCGGTTGTAAATGGACAGAGGACTAGGTTTTAAAACGTTAATATGGGAGGGGCAGGTTGTAAATGCCAGGAGGACTAGGTTAAAAGCGCACTAATATGGACCAGCTTCGCTGAACAACCCATATTCGCGGTCACTCATGCTCCACTCCACATGACATACGAGTAAGATCCACATAGCACACACAACTGAACGAAGTA
>JASAND010006729.1:0-37854 GCA_030248195.1 Trissonchulus latispiculum
AGTGGTCAACTTTGGTATCAAATGAAAGCCCAAAGTGAGCTGAGCAACTTTTGTCATAGGACTGCGTACCCAAAGTGGCTGTAGAGTGCTGTGGTGGGGTGGGGTGGGGACTTAGGCGATTTTGGGTCAAAAATAAAATTTTTCAAAAGTGGTCAAATTTGGTATCAAATGAAAGCCCTAAGTGAGCTGAGCAACTTTTGACATGGAACCATCCACCAATATTTGCTGTGCCAAATAACGTCACGTGCCCATGAAACTTTTGTCTTTATTTCTTCAACCGGAATTTAAAGGATATATACGTATACCTATTTATATTTATTATATATTTAAAGGATATTTAAAGGATATATATATACGATACAGCCAACACACACATATTATCCTCTTTTGTGCGGAGCATTTTTGTTACTTGTTCTACATATCTCGGACAAGAGGCCTATCATAAGACTGAATGGTGTCTACAATACAGAAATACGCGCCGAAGGCGCGAAAATTTTTTGAAATTTTCTGCAAAATATACCGGAAACACGTGCATTTATTATCAGAAATAGCTGAAAATTTCTACTCGAGGTCAAAAATTTTTGCGGAACTTTACGCAGAGCTCCGAAAAAAGTTGCGGAATTTTCAAAAAAGTGCGGAATTTCGCAGTTTTTTCGCAAAATAACACAGCCCCCCCCCCCACCTAGTAGAAGTAAGCCAGACGCTTTGTTGTAGACTAATGTAATCACTGTTGATTTCAGGTCCGCTGTCGGGAAGCAGTTTGTCTAGCAAAGGCTCAACCGGCTGTGGTTCCAACGTTGCTAAGTCGTTGTTTGGAAGTCCTGCAGATTGATACAGTAAAGGAAACGACGCTTAAAGATGTGGCCATCATGAAAACGCCGGAGGGCGAAGTCTACGATATGAGTGTGGTGGAAAAGTGGGATTATTTTTAGTTTTGAATTTGTTAATTATTATTTATTTTTTGTTTAAGTACTTTGGCAAGTGGTAGGAAGGACCGTCGCTGAGCTGTCAGCTTGAATGGTGGTTTGGGCGAATATATTTACCTCCTTTCAAATGGTTCTGTGGCGGAGGCGCTGTATTCAATTTTCAATTTTTTTTGCAAACGTGCAGGCTGGCATTATCAAAGATTTTTTTGAAATTGTTGGAATTATTCATACTTCTCACAATACCTGAGCATATTGCCTTTTTGCAGAGGAAGGACGGGATGTTTAGCGCGAACGCTATCGCAGTGCTTCAACATGTATTAGTATATTTAATCGAACAGCACACAGTTGGAGCTCATTTCACTGGGTGTAATGACTGTAGTTTCCGTTGTTTTTGTGCTCAAGAATTGAGCTGTATGCTGCTTCTCTCGCTAGCCGCCAGACACAGCAACGCTAAGTCAGACGAAACATCTTTCTTAAAACGAAGGAGACATATATAATGATGTCGACCAGGCTTTGAGTCTCCTTTAGGCAATTTGGTTGAGTTGTTTTTGACCAACCATACAGGACCAGTTTCCTGCGGATAACACCTTGCACCTATGGATGACGATCATCACATTGTCATGCTTAATGCAGCTAGTAATAATAACAACAACATCCAGCAATTGGGCACTTGCAGTTCCCTTACTGCGAGTTTGTTATATTACATTAAGTATTTGAGATTATTCTATGTCTATTGCTGAACAGTTTTTATTTGCAGTGAAGGAATTGACTCTGCCAACATGAAGCGTGAAAGCAAACTGTACTCTTACAAGGAACAGTTGGCTGCTGTGGCTCTGCAGAAGGTATGCAGCCTGCTGTTGCCAGAAACTAGAGTACATAATACATAAGAGTATGACAGCAGTCATACTCTATGTATTATAAGCGTGACACATCCTCTGTACGCTAACGGCTGACCCCCCCCCCGCAAATTGAACCCCAGTGACCCCCCCGCAAATTGGTTACCCAGTCGAAACGGGGGTTCGCTCACTCGCTCTATGTTTATGTGCTAAAGCTCGAAAACACAAGCACTACGTGCTCGAGTTTTGCGTTTGTTTCGAGCTTTAGAACACAAGTATAGCGCACAAATTTCTTTGAAGTGAAGGGTCCAATTTGCGGGGGGGTCAGCCGTTAGCGTGCAGAGGATGTGTCGCGCTTATAATACATAGAGTATGGCTGTTGTCATACTGTTATGTATTATCAAGAGTGTATTATGTACTCTTGCCAGAAACATACATACTGTGATTCGAATACTTTTTTGCTGTAGCGGCCGGCGGAGCAAACCCATATAGGAAGTACCCTTCTCCAAGTCCAGCACACGGCTCAACAAAGCGGTCAAAGGAGGGAACCATCCGGCATGGAACCAAAAATGGGACAGTCGGAATAAATGGCATAAAGTGAAAGCTCGGCTTATGCTACCGAGCTATGCAAGGACCAGAGGCGTCCAACTCCGTCATGACTAGGCTGAGGATAAAACAGGAAGAAATGCAATCGGCTATACCCTGAAACGTTCGAATCCATTTGGCACGCCGGTCGGTCAGGCACCCCAGTTAGCTGGGTTTATTTTATGCGAAAAAAGTGGGGGTGGGGAGAGGGGGGAGGTCCAAAAATGGGGGGTGAATAAAATTGTCTAAAAATGCCAAAAATACAGTAAAAATAGCCTGTTTTCTACATATACTGCTATAACTAATGCTAAAAAGTGCTCAAAAATTGAGTTTGATTACCAAAATGGACGATTTTTGACCAAAAAACCACTTATGCTCGCATTAGGTGCTACTTGCATTGTGTTTAGACTTTTGGTTGGTTATTGTAGAAATAACCTGAATTTATAGGAAGTAAAGTTCGGAGTAAAGAGTACCAGTGTTGAAGGGAAAAGGTGAAGGTTTAGCCCTGGAGATATCTCCGTCCTGCCACAGGACATGGGGTGCCGGTGCTCATCCCCGGATTCTCAGCCGTAGAGCCAGGTGTGTCACCTCAAATGATGAAACGATGACTGCATCCGTGGAAGGGGGGCGGCCCTTCTACACAGACTCCTTTTACCTTCCTAAATGTATAGACAGTACAGCTCGGAGTATTAATTAGCATGAGTAGGTTTTGGGTTTTCAAATCTGGTACTGTCGTGCACTCCCCCACATTTTTTCTTATCTGTCTGACTTGTCCTTACATTGTTTGCTTTACGTGTCTTCCCAGTCTAGTTTAATGTGAATGTTTATCATTCTTCACTTTCAGGAATTAATGGCGCAACGGAAGGCCAAGGGCAAATTTGAACTGACCTCAAAGCAGAAGGAGGTTTATGAGAAACAGTTGAGGCTAGAAAAGGAAATCCGGGAACGACTGAAGCCGGTACGCTTTAGATTGATGCCGCATAAAAAATAGCTAAACTTATATTTTAGAGTAATAATATGTCAATCCTAATGTCTATAATATATTGCACGACCCGTTTCCGTCCGGCAGACACATAAGTCCTTGTGATTTACTTGGTAAGTAATCTTCTGTAAACCATACATTGTATTCTTCCGATTTTTGCCTGTCTTGCTAAATCGACACAGCGCTCGTCGTATGGTACACGAACAATTGGGGGGAGTGGGGGGAGGCTTCATTCATTGGTGTATCACATGACATTATCTCACCTTGCTTGTTGATTTTGTTTACAGGCATACGACGCCTGCAAGTCTTCGCTGCAGGTGTTCAGCAGTCTGATCCGGGCTCTGCCTGAGACGGTGCTGCAGCACCTGGACTATCTGAAGGCCCACCTGTTGCCTCTGGTCCAGTACTCGCTGGTGGCTGAGGGCATTGCCCGACTCTGGTCACAGCTGGCCGATGTTTGCCTGAGCGGCTCAGCGCAGCAGCGTATCACTGGCCAGCTGATCTGTCATACCACGCTGAGACTATATGACTGTGCGTGTCCGGTGGACCCTTCCTGGGCCTGGGAACAGCTGGGACCAGCTGTTAGTCGGGCCATTGGTCGATTGAAAGGTACGAAAGGCATTGGGTACCTGTTGATATAGTACATAATAACTAAGAGTGTGACAAGCGTCGTAGTGACAGACAACGCATATATGCTGTGACTTGAGTATGGTTTATCAATACTTTTCTGTTTGAAGAAGTAAAATTGCTACCTCATCAACCTGCTTACAGTATAGTCAGACCCGGGAAAAAACACCCCCAAATAAGGGTAAAAAACGGGGCCGCCCTGGAAGCCTGGTAGACCCGGCGAGTCCCACTAATGTGTGATAATATAGCGCCATCCTAGATGGCCTCAAACTATAAGTATGAGACCCCTGGACCAAATAGAAAGTTTTCAGTGTAATTTCAAAGTTGACCTCCCAAAACCACCGCCAAAAGCTAAGGGTCATATCGGAATTTCTAAACTTCTCTTGCTAGCGTGGAGAGACTCCGGGCTCCAATACGGTGCATGTGGGTTTGTATTGGCCCCAAGTATTAACACACAAGGCACCATAGCCCCTACTGCATTGGGGCTCCACCAGCTGACCATTTTTTTACCCCCAAAATTTCGCCACTTTTCGGGTAAAAAAAATGGTCAGAACCCAGCAAAAAATTTTTTCTGAAGCAGTATGGGGGTTTTAATGCGTTTAGAACGCTTAAAAAGCATCGATTAAGCCTAAAAACTTTTTAAATTAGTCAAAACCGACCATTTTTGAATATTTTTCAAAAATGGCTATTTTGCTTATGAAACCTGATTGGTTGATGCTGCACAATTTTTGAACTTTTCAAATCGATAAAAATTGTTACCAATTCATTATAACTTTGGTTTTTTTGGCCAAATATACTAAATTTGATGCGCTCTTTCATCTGGAAGCATCAAATCTACTCTAGCGCCAATATTTTGGGGTGATTTTTTTACCACAAACCATTTTTTACCATTTTGTCGGGTAAAAAAATCACCGATTTTTTTATTAATCTGAGAATCTGTGGTGCTAGGAAAGATTTTAATACCTGAATCGATAGAGGGCAGTGCCGGGCACTTACATGCAAAACCGCTTCCAGATTGGCTAACATTTGCGAAAGTTAGAGGCTTAAGTCGAAAACCCTTTTTTATCCCGGGTCTGACTATATGTATCTTTGATTTGATATGTGGTTTCCCTTGGGATTCAATTATATATACAAGTTTCGGATTTAGTGGAGTAAAGGATTATGCTGTAGTTGAGTGCACTGGCGGATCCAGGATTTCGTGACGGGGGGGGCGGTAAAATTTTTTTCGTAGGTGGGTCTGGGGGGCGGGGCCCCCAGAAGTTGAAGAAATTTTTTGTTTTTGCAATAAAATCGGTCTTCGGATCTTTAATTCTTTTCATTCTGGAGAACTGAGAAAATTTTTTAAAATTCTTGACATTTTTAGGCAAAAATGGAAATTTTCTGCGAAAAATCGGATGCATATTAAGCTTTTTCTTCATAAATGCACTAAATATGCGGTTAAAAAGCAGAAAATTCGCGCCGACGGCGCGAAATTTTTTGGTTATTTGCCCTTTTTTCTTTCTCTCCCTAATTTTTCCTACCTTCGAATCGCGACGGGGGGGCGGCCGCCCCTCCCCCGCCCCCCCCTTGATCCGCCCCTGGTTGAGTGTAAAGTGAAAGAGTTAGGTAGTATCTCAGCTAACGTGACAACAATTTCGTGGGCTTAGCAAGTGCTGACAAATATATACTGGATTTGTATGTGTATACTCTGGGCATACGTAGTGTTAGTCGTTAGTAGAGACTTACTGTGGCTATAGCCTGACCGTTAGACATATATTATACCAAGACATTATCTTTTTGTGTTTGCTTGGACCGTACTGAGATGCTCACTGTTCATCTAATTTAACTTTCTGTAGTAGTTTCGAAAATTTTGAAATTTTAATTTTCAAATCTGAAATTAGAAGCTTTGTTGCTGAAAATTTTTAAAGTTTCTGAAAAGTTACAAAATCCGGTTAATTCCATTCCCTGATCATGGTGCCGCCAAGGGTAACTACCAGATCCTTGTGGCTTAGCGAGAGATCTGTGGCACACCTATACGTACTCGTTGCCACGTAAGATGTTTCTCGTCTCTGGTCTTCTGTATTGGCTTACAACAAACGCATGTTATATCAATTTATTCAGACATTAATATAAACCATTTTCCCATTACAGTTTCTTTTGTACGTACGTTGTTGAATGTTATTCACCGGTAATGTTTTCCCTTTTTTTCTTGTACCATTACCCGATATAGATGGGCACTCGAGGCGCATAGTACCGGCTGCGATGTGTGGGCGTCGGCTTTCTGACTGGCTGGCTGTTGTCCCTCTCTAGACGCTGCGGCGCCGGCGGCATAATTTTTCCCAGCAAACAGACCGGATTGAATTCACAGCACCATCTACTTCCTCCTTTTCCTTCCCCTTCTGTTGCTGTTGTATCAGTGTCAGCAGTGTCATCGCTCGTCAACTCCTGTATTGTAGTACAGTACTGTCGACAGCAGTCACCAGGATTGGCATAGCGCGGCTGAAACATGGCGCTGACCAGCCCAGACCTGCTGCGTCCACTTAGAGTGACCACTGACCAGAGCAGGATGAGACTTAGAAATTTCGGATGAAACTCCATCATAGGGTCAATGATGATACATTTGATGATGAATTGTGATGAAATTAGTGTAATGCTATACACGTTAGGTAGGCTGTTGTTTGTTGTTGTGCTGTGATATTACAGAATACGTATTAAATAGTCAAGTTTTCTAGGCAAAATGGATATCCAACAGAAAATGGTTTATTTTCCCCGTTAAATAGCAATGCGAAATGATCTGAAATACGTATATATATAAAATATATGCAAGCTATAAGCATGGATCAGTCAGTTTTAAAATAGTCTGTTTCTGGATACAGTAGTGATCAGTGCCTAAGTATTTGCTATTTATATATCTGAATTGATTAAATTTTGATTATAAACATAAAAAAGAAGAATACGAAGAGCATGGTACTACCTAGCCTTGTTATCTCTTTAGCTTTGTGTTACGGTTTGACTGCTCAGAATGCTAATGCTGTTTACCTTTTGGGGAGGGAAGGCTCGGATTAACAGTCAGTTTAGCCATAAGTAACAAAAAGCTTGGCAAACTAAAGTCTGACACAAAAATGTGTGTACAAAATCTGTAAGGCCTCCAGTGAACTCAATATACGTCGTAACCCCATATAACCATATATTTTCGGAATCCTTGCAGCGAGACAAACATTTTTATAAAATTTAAAATTTTTTAAAATTTCAAAAATTTTTAAATATCGGTTTTTCGGGGAATTTTTTCGGACCGTGCAAGCTATTCAGCTCATTCTTTCACAAAAATTTTCGCTCCCGAAGGCGCATCGATTGATACAAGAACGAAAAAAATCGGTTGAGAAATAAGCATTTTATTCCAAAATTTCGTTTTTCCATTTCCTTTGATGTTTGCCGCTTTTTGCAACTTTGACTGGTTATTACTCGCGACTCGCTCACCCGAAAAATTATTCGATTAGATTTTCAGGACCGCCTAGGCGCCCGCTTTCACCTGATATATGTGGTATTTCAAAATTTGAAAATCGATTTTTTTGAAAAATACCACTTTTTGACCCAAAATTTCGGCATAGCAATTCTGGCAAAAGTGAGTAAAAATAATATAATCATAAAATTCAAGCTGAGCTGAATCCAACGATATAAAGCTTTTGTTGCTACGAATTATATTGCGCCAGCAATGAATTTTTAAACAATATCCCTTATTTCAGCTAGTTTTGCTAGTTTACACTGCTTCATTCAAATCACGGCGGCAACATCAAAGAGAGCCAAAAACCAGCTGAAATAAGGGATATTGTTTAAAAATTCATTGCTGGCGCAATATAACTCGTAGCAACAAAAGCTTTATATCATTGGATTCAGCTCAGCTTGAATTTTATGATTATGTTATTTTTACTCACTTTTGCCAGAATTGCTATGCCGAAATTTTGGGTCAAAAAGTGGTATTTTTCAAAAAAATCTATTTTCAAATTTTGAAATACCACATATATTATGTGAACGCGGGCGCCTAGGCGGTCCTGAAAATCTAATCGAAAAATTTTCCGGTGAGCGAGTCGCGAGTAATAACCAGTCAAAGTTGCAAAAAGCTGCAAACATCAAAGGAAATGGAAAAACGAAATTTTGGAATAAAATTCTTATTTCTCAACCGGTTTTTTTCGTTCTTGTGTCAATCGATGCGTCTTCGGACGGGAAAATTTTTGTGAAAGAATGAGCTGAATAGCTTGCACGGTCCGAAAAAATTCCCCGAAAAACCGATATTTTAAAATTTTTGAAATTTTAAAAAATTTTAAATTTTATAAAAATGTTTGTCTCGCTGCAAGGATTCCGAAAATATATGGTTTTATGGGGTTACAACGTATATTGAGTTCACTGGAGGCCTTACAGGTTTTGTACACACATTTTTGTGTCAGACTTTAATAAGTTGCGCAGGATAAGACTAGAGTTAAGTCGTGGTTGTAGGGGTTAGATGACGCCCGAAGGTCACAGGTGTGCTATAGTGAGTGAGTGACACTTCTTGCTTCATATAATTGTTTTCATTATACGAAGTGGCATATATAATAATGTGGCTCATGCTAGGCTGGCTGAACTATTCATAACGCTTGCTAGCAGCTTTTTTTGCATTGAGGCTTTAAGCTGTAAAATTAGAAATATATATTGGACATCCGCGGAATACAGGTGCGGAAAGTGGCAAAGTCAGGTGAACGAAAAATCCTATTGTTTTTATTGGGGGTGCACTGGGGCCGCCACTACCTTGACCGGGGCCTGCAAATGGTGGGGGCCAAATAGAAAATTTCCAAAATCTTTCTTAAATATTCAGGTTTTGCTATGATTTCAGGCATAGATAAAATTACTATTATATATTGTTTTCGATTAAATCCATGAGGAAACTAATGATTTGTGGCAATAACAAACATTTAAATCAAATAGGGTCCGGACAGGAAATGACAAGTATCCGGATATCGCTCATAACTAGCATATGCATGTCTTCTGGGTTCATGGCAATCTGACAAGTTAGGCAGGCTCTATGTTAAAGTTCGTTTATTTTGTCTTTAGGACATGAAATTTAATTTAGCTCGGGCTCGGTCCGTGAGTCTTATTTTTGTTTTAGAATTTAGAATTGCAGAACTTAAAAAGTAGAAGTAGGTTTTAACGTTCTACCCACAGGTTCTTGGTAACTTACTAAGCATTTTACAACTGGTCTATTGATGTGGGTTAACTCTGAGTATGCGGCATTTCAAAAAGCGCTAGTATTCGACTTGTTTGCCACAAATTGGTTGTTTCCAACTAAGTGTAGGCTAAATACAAAACAGTTTAGAAGAACATAGGTTTCTTTCTTCATATTTGTACAGTAAGCACCGTTGTTGATAGAAGTTTACATAAAACTTATGACAGGTTAGCTTTCGATAAAGTATTAATAACTTGATCAAAAGCTGAACAACCAATTAAACCGGTTGACCAATAGAGCATTAGCAACAGAGCCATAAAATAATATTCACCTAGGAGCACCATCCCCCGGGAGAGCGATAGATATTTTTGTTTTCCTGAAAAAACCACATTAGACAGAAGTTATGTAATGTCTGAATCCTATTAATCTGATGAGTGGAAAGATAACATTAGATTGAGCTGTTAATGGATGGGGGCCTCCTACGCCCATTGCATTCTAAGTGGGAATTTGTGTGACCAGCAATATATATGATAATTGCTATTCCTTCCGTGCTCGCTGCTTTGCTGAAAATTTTATTACGTAATATTGAGGAAATTAGATGTACGTATCTTTCATTATGTGCTATCTGTGCATTAACAGTTCACTCACAAGAATATTCGGATATATACGTCAGATTTGAAAAATAAATACGTATGTGTGTAGTTTTATGTTTTATTGTGTGTGGAGAAAGTGGTAAGAAGTCGATTGTGAGAATAAGTAACTGAATTTACGCACGTTATCTGCATCTGACATTTCGTGATTTGAGGGCGTTAGAAAAGTTTTCTTCGTATATACATATATTGCGTACAGGCCCGCACCCAGGATTTTGAAAAGGGGGGTCCAAGGTAAAACGTAACGGGGGGTCTGGAGGCGGAGCCCTCCAGAAGTTGAAGAATTTTTGCGTTTTTGCCGAAAAACAGTACTTTGGACGTTTATTTCTTGCAAACGGTGAATTATTGCGCCGAAGGCGCGAAAATTTTTTAAAAATACCTGTTTTTGCCATAAAAATAGCAAAAATTTTCTATTTTGTCATCCCAAAAGGGGGGGTCTAGACCCCTTGAACCCCCCCCCCCCTGGGTGCGGCCTTGATTGCGTAATGTGTAATGGGTTGATTGTCCGACCATACGCCGAGGTGTTTATTCTGTGAAGTTCTCCCCGATCGCGATCCCTTTCCCGCATCGCACAAAGTTTTTTGCTCTCCGCCCACTCACCTTAAAGTGTCCCAAAACTACAGAATTTTTAGTGTTTTCTCAAAAAATTTGAACACTTGCTTCTTCACTATATAGTGATGATGCCTTCCCTCAAACTTTTCCACGCTAAAAGTAAACCCGGACACTCCTTTAGCGTTTTCGGAGGCTGTAGCCAATAGCCAGCCATGGTGCTGTGAATCTGCTCCCGTTTGGTTGGAAGTGTTTTTAAAGGTGTCTGTACTTTTATATTATGCTCAAATGAGAATACTCTTTTTATGTTTTTCGATGTTATATATACGTACGTTAATTGATGCGAATGCTTTGTAATTTGTGTCATTTGAGGGGACGTTTCTCATAATATGTACCTATTATAAAGTTGGTTGGAAATTCAGTTTTCCTGGAAAACATATTTTCACATTCCTACATTGTCGGATTGCGGATGTCGGAATTTGATCTGGAAGGACTCGCACGCACTGCTAACTGTGGACTGTGAACGATTTTTATCGTCCGCACCTCCAAACCAGGGTAGGTAGTATTGTGGTATAGTGATCGGAGCACTACTGTGCAGCAGTGATGGAACCGGGTCATTTAGGCTTGACCCGGTGACCCGGTTGAGCCCTGACCCGGTTGAGCCCTGACCCGGTGACCCGATTTTCCAGAAAATTTCAAAATTTGCAAAATTTTTTGATTTTGCCTAAGAACTCTAAATTTTTGGCGTCCATGTTCCATCACCACCTCGAAAGGAATAACTATGACCTAGATATGTTTGCTCTAGGTTTTCTTAAAATGCGTTTAATGGCATAGTTGTAGCATTTTCTAAATTTATGCAGAAATTAGTTGCAAAACCAATAATTTATCCGTCTGTGAAATTTTGCAGGGTCTAATTATGAGTACTTGTCCAAAACAGGGAGTACTTTAAGAATTTGGTTTTCATTACGTTGCGTTAAATTAAATTAAATTGTTCACTTACCTTCAGCATTTACCTTGGTTGAAAAAATAATCTGCAAACCATATCTTAGTAAATAGAGTTATGCCTACAATCATAAAACATAAAGCTACAACTAAATAGCTAAACAACAATTTGCCAGAGACAGACAGATTTGGATAACCTCAAGCTGCGAAAATGCTCAAGACTAAAACATAGGGGAAAACCAAATTAATATTGGATATCGAACAAAAATTTAAGCTAAAATTTTAGCTTGATAAGCCAGAAATTTCTAAAATTTGAGGTAAATTCAGAAAACCGGGTCAAGACCTGGTCAAAGTTCTTGATCCGGTGACCCGGTGACCCGGTCTAAAAGGTGACCCGAACTGACCCGCTGACCCGGTGACCCAGTTCCATCTCTGCTGCGCAGTTTATTGAGGAGACGCTTCCTACTGGTTTCTAACTTTGTCTGCAACGAGGAAGACTATCACGTTCTCGTGAAGGGTCTGTTGCGCTATTTCCCCCAGCCTCAACTTTGATGATTTTGACCAACGAATTTATAATTTTTATGGGTGCATTCTGGATACTGATGAATTAAAAAATGTAGCTTAAATTGAATCATATGCATGCACCCATACAAACTTTTGAAGCTATTGGTCAGAAAAATCAAAACCCAAGGCTGGGTGGAATAGCGCTAGAGATCCCTCGTGAACGCAGTTGTTAATGTGAAAAATATGAATGTATAAAAAATGGCTCGCATAGAGAAAATGGAAATGTGGTTTATGCATATTTATTAGTGGAAAAAATTTGATTTCACCAATGTAGGTGCAGGTAGCCTAAGATATGAAAGAGTACCGCCGCAAAACTGATATCTTTGCGAGCACTGGAGTTAGACCATCAGTTTTAATTAGCTTCAGGGCTACTCTACCTACTAACATTATGTCAGATCAATGTTGTGGATGTATATAGTTGATTGTTGTGACCTGATGTCGGCTCATCATAAGACTAACTGGAATCAGTACGTATAGGGCTGTATTATGGCTAAGCTGCTAGTACGTACATATCTAATTAATCAATCCAGGTAATTAACCTAGGTTTATGCGTGTATTATGTGGGAGTGTTATTATAGTGTAATTGATGTAGAACTGAAGCTCCCACGCTTTGCTGGATCTATTTGTTTTGGTTCCAGAGTTTGAAATGAACGATTACATAATCAGTTGATTCCATTAGAACCAACAGCCTACTGTATTTTAGTCAGCGCTGAAAAGTTGATAGTGAGAGAGAAGTCATGCTTGATAGGTACAGTGGTAGTAGACAGATACTAACCAACTAGATGCGTACCTATGTAAGTGTCTATGTATACACTCTTAGAAGTGTTCCTGTAGAAGCTATTGGCGTCACTTTCGTAGATAATAATTGGGCTTATTCTAGAGAATTTGTCTTGGGATAAATTTTGTGGCACTGCGCCACGGACCGCGAAAACTTCGGACGAAAAACACCACACACCTGACAGGGACCTTATAGGGCAAGTTGACTGAGAAAAGATGCCTTTCCCAGGCTCCCGAGCTTGCGTTCATAAAGGATCGCATTCAATGACGGATCGAGGCGACAGTGATTCTACATAGCTGCAGCCTCGCTTGGTTAGGCTATATAATAATGTCAGTGCCGTCAAGCTATGCTTGGCTCGTTGTTTCCCTTACATATAATGGCTGAGGTAGTGCACTGATGTCGGATGAGACGGGCGCATCATCTTCAAAAATTGTGGCTTGAGGGTGCCCGGGAGGTGTCGCCAGCAAGCTAGTTGAATGTCCCTCACATCCTCGGAGTACGTCTAATCGTCCGTGTCAGTTGACGGCGTACTGGTCATGTCTGATACATCAGGTCGGTCGCACAAACCACGGAGGATCAGTGAACCACACTCCCTTAGACCTAATCGGTCACTTTCTTTGGGGTCATTTGATCTGGCTGCCGCATTCGCTTAGTATTAAATCTGCCGAGACTGACCCCCATATTGCCTACGGGCAGAGTGGCCGAGAACAGACAGACAGACAGACAGACAGTCTGAGAAAAGAGCAACCCTAAGCGTATCCGGTTTGCCTATTAATCCAGTGTCGTATGCTCAAAACTATCGGCAAAGAACTAGAAATCTGACTGAACCTAATTGTAACTGGTTTACTTCTAGGCAAACATAAGTGGAGTAAACCCAGATTGTATTTGTTTATTTCCTGGTGTATATATATTTGATTTCGAAAAGGCATTATATATGTAGTACTGTCGAGTCCATATTACTTTGTTATACTCGAGAGTACAACTGTGTAGCATTTTTCTGCTCTTTCCAATGATATAAAAATTGTTGCAGATTACGTTCCTACGAATTTTTGTATCACGCAACAATTTCTGTGAAAGAGCAGAACAACTGCTACAAAGTTGTCAAATTTGTTTTTTAATTACATTGACCTGATTAAATTTATAATTAATAAATATATACAAATTACGTATAAAATGCCTACCGTAAGCCTAAGCTAATTAGCGCAAATTGGGACCCCTCCCGACTAAGGGGGAGGGGACTCGACTTATCGCACCAAGGATACCTAGCATGATTTGTACATGCTAGTGTAAGACTTTCTTACTCTGACATTATGTACTCTTGGTACGTACTGTAGTAGATATGAAGCTGGGGAGGGAGTGGGAGTATGGCTCCTTCAGGAGATTCTGTGAATATATACCTCTAGGAACTGTTCTGTGATACTAGCAAACGAATTCTGAATTCTGAATGAGTGTTTTGACAAGATGGGGATATTCATTCTTAATTCTAGGAAGGAAGGAGGTGTATATAGACTTACTGTGTATCTCTAGCGCGGCTGCGCTCTATTTCCGTATAAGTAATTATTACCGCTTACCAATTTTCTTTCTCTAAATAGAGTAAAGTTTTTCGATTCCAACGTACCTAAATCTATCCTCCTAATTTTTCTGGTTTATTTCTTCCTTTTCATGATAATCGCGAAAAATTTATGTGCTATAAGCTTCATAATTTTGAGAGTATATAATTCCGTCTATACTCTCTTCCATATTAACGGGTTTTAAGAAAAGAAAGTTTTTGTAAAATTGGTCTCTCCTAGCTCTTTACCCCACCCTTTTACGACTTATAGTCGTACTAAAGTATTTTACGACTGTCGTCGTACTAAAGTCTTTACGACCTATGTCGTACTAAAGTATATCTACGTACTATTGAAGCCGTACTAATACTTACTAATCCTCACTCTAGCCTAAAGTATATATTTTGGGAATTATCTATGTATTAGCATTGAACTAACATTGAATAAATAAATGTATATATTATATTTTGAATGAGAATAGCTTTGTCATGTCTGCAGAATCTATCGAGTTCCTGCTTTCTGAGTACGTTTCAAAAATATTATTTAAGGAAGCAGCAGTGAAATTTGTTAATCTCATTCTGTTAAAATTTCATGTTTCATGTTTTAAATGTTTTAATTTAGGGAATTGTCCAATTTCTTACCCTACCCATTGTTAACAGTTTTCAAAATGAGAAATTTTTCATATTTTGGAATGAGAATAGTTTTTGTCTTGTCCTCAGAAATCTATCGAGTTCCTGCTTTCTGAGTACTTATCAAAAATATATAACGGTGATGAAATTTATTAATTTCATTCTTTTAGAATTTCATGTCTCATGTTTTGAAATGTTTTAATTAACGAAATATTTCCTTCTTTTAGAATTTTATGTCTCATGTTTTGAAACGTTTTAATTAACGAAATATTAGGGAATTGTCCAATTTCTTACCCTACCCATTGTTAACAGTTTTCAAAATGAGAAATGTTTCATATTTTGGAACGAGAATAGTTTTTGTCTTGTCTTCAGAATCTATCGAGTTCCTCCTTTCTGAGTATATACTTATCAAAAATATATATAATTTAAGGAAACGGTGATGAAATTTATTAATTTCATTCTGTTAGAATTTCATGTTTCATGTTTTAAACATTTTAATTATCGAAATATTAGGGAATTGTCCAATTTCTTAACCTACCCATTGTTAACAGTTTTCAAAATGAGAAATTTTTCATATTTTCGATGTCATATATATACGTATGTTTGTTCACCGCACTAATGACACTTTATGAGGCGACTGGCGGCGAAACTATCTTTCACTTATTTTCTAAAAGATTTTTCCAAAGCATCCTAAAGAACTTAGTTCTACACTTCTCCACTGATGAGCCGCAAGTGTTTGAACCAAGTCTGGCAGAGGTCGCATGCACTACTAATATAGGAATTTAATGTGTTTTTACGTGTACATATGATAACTGGAAAATGTTGGAATTAGCACGAGAGTGTATTTTATTTATTTCTTTAATATTGGACGGGCTTCTGTTTTTGTCCACTTCATCCCAGAAATAAATTCCGAAAAAGGAAAAATAGTGGTACGTAAACTAACTTGTTTCTATATGTGTAACACTGTGGACCAGAAAAATTAATTCTCTGCCCCTCATCATGTCAACACAGTTGTGATTAAAGTGATGTACTTCCCGTCAGTCTTAGAGAAGAGAAATTTAATTCTTCTGAGGATACGTAGGCTCTTACTAACTTAGACTATGCTTTTGCTTTGGTATACTTTGACTTTTTGGACTTTTATCCCACCTACATGTTTACCTTTTATCTTACCTAAGTAACATTACATACGTACGTAGATGTTTTGATACATTTTTGGAAAATGTCAAACTGTGGAAATAGAGATCTGAATGTACATACATGCCTACCTACCTATGTACTAATATACTTGAGAATGTTTCATTTCCCAGTTTTTTGTGGCTACTTTCCAGCAATTTGATGGATGGATGTGTTAGTGGGGAGCTTGTCACCGAAAGAGTAGGAGTTTTAATACTATGCTAAACTGACTTACATATGAGCACTGAAAATAAGAATGCCAAAATGTTGAAAATTAACATTTAGCACTTGAAAGACAGTAATCTAATTTAGTTTGAATACTATGAGGAGGAGGAGGAATATATATGTTAGTTTTGCACACTAGCTTTCATTCAGTAGTGGTGTATATAGTGTAAATTGCGCATATATTATAAAACCGCTAAAATTTGTGAGTAAATTTTTGTTTCCTGGATAATTTTTCCTGAAGCTGTAAACCACAAAAATTATGCATGTTTGTTCCTACCGGAAAAATTCACTGAAAATACTTGAAGAAAACTGATCCTTCTTGGGTTAGGTCTTCTTTTGTTCCCTCTCTTATCCGCTTTTCCATTCTTCAAAATTTTTATTGTCTCTTTTTTGTTTATAGTTTGTTGTCCCTGTAGCTTTCTACTTTGTTTGTTTGTTTTACATATTTCAGGCATGTACGAGAACCAGTTTGCAGTGCTGAGCGACAACATGGATAGTATGGAGAAGTCTACAATAGAATCTGCCGGCAGGAATACTGTATACAGTTTCAGCTATGCCCTGCCAGTGCTGGAAAAGATCGTTCGTGATCCCAGTCGTAAGGAATCCCAGCGACAGGAAGCCCTGGATTTGGTGTCACTCTTTCTTAGACTGTTGATGATCAATGAATCGGTATATATGAGTTTTTCGGATTTTGTTGCAAAGCAAGGCTTGGTTGTGGCTGTCGAAACACATGCAGTGAAGGCTGCTCCTGAACCTTTGGCCATGGTTTTAATACAGACAAGTGAACCTGAGATATAGATTTGCATATCGGTTGTGTTATGAATAAAAGGGACAAAGTTGCCTCTGGGGGATCTCCTACAGAAGGTTGTTGTGGTGCCATAGTTCATTTATGGATTCACCGTCCAATCTATGCATGTATTGAAATTTCTAATTTGTTTATTAACGACATTGTAAATTGTAATGCAATGATGTTTTCTTGTTTAAGATTGTCTTTTTATTTTTTCCTCATACATAGTTCAGGAGCTTACTAATTTCATCAGATGATTCTGTTTTGTTGCAGAGGTACTCTGTTTTGCTTTAATTCTGCCTGTTCGTTCTGTTGGTTTCAGGTCCTACTGTCCACGGTGCCAGTACTGACCCTCTCTGATCTACTACTGACCGCTGTCCAGTCAGCGCCGGCCACTGGTCAGAGTTCGGCCGTCTCCCTGCTGACTCTGGCTCGCCTCCTGGGAGAACGAGGAGAGGGCGCCTTGAAGTCTGCCGTGGCCGACTGCCTCCTACTGGGCACCAAACATGAGTCACCTTCGGCTAGAGAAATTGCCCTGAAGGTGGTCTCCTATTTTCTAGTTTTTCTAGCTTTTTCATTTAAATTTTGTATTTCAATTAAATTATGTAGCGTTCGCTGTCGTCTTTTCAGACATATTGTACGTAGATCTTTTATTATGACTTAATATTTAAAAAGCGTTATCTATTACTGTCATTTCTCGTAGAACGAGTACTGTTTATTTTACACCACTTCTTGAAGGGATAAGTCAAGATAGAACGCTCTCTACTAGGATAAACTTTTAAAGTCTCTAAATAACCATACTCTTTAAACTCATCAACGCCATGAAAAGGGAGGAGCTACGGCAAAATATTTATTGCCATTTAGTGTTTTCCCATTGTTTTTGTAAATTTTTAGGCTCTGGAAGCGTTGGGTCCGTGTCTGTCAAAATCCGTGGGAACAGCAAAACATCTCTGGGTTGTCTGTCATGATCCAGAAGAAAATAATGAAGAAATTGCCAAAAGGTAGCACTGTGGGAGATTAGGTTGAGCATTTAACATGGCATGCATTGGCGGGATACATTAATTCCTAGATCACACCTAGGATCTTTCTCTGTTGTAGCATTTAGGTTTTTGCATGCTGTAACGCAGATGTTTGCCTTATGTGAGCTGGGCACTAAGCTTACGGCCAAATGAAAGAATCAAAGTTTGTGATTGAAAAATATAATCCAATATACATACGTTTAATTTCTTTTGTTCATAGTTAGCTAGTGCTGAGCATTGAGTTAGCTTAGGTTGATTTCGTGAAGTCTCTGCAGTGTATAGTAAATAAGATTTCTGTAGTTGTGTTAAGGCTTGTTGTAAACATTTTTGTGGATTTTTCTTTTTTTATCATTTTCTTTTTTACAGTCTCTGGTCCTCCAATAATCTGTCCGTCTCCGAGGAGCTGTGCGGGGAACTGTTGTCTGACGTGGTCAGCCCTGTGGCCGACGTCAGGAAGGCGGCGTCAAAAGCCTTGGTTGCCGCTCTTCAGGATCATCCCTATAAAGTGTCACACTGTGTCAACAGGCTGCTGATTATGCTTACGGAAGATTTTAAGGTACCTATGTACGTACGCAAAGCACAGTTAACCTAAACTTAAAATTCCATTAAAATTCTTGCTTATTCTATGGGAAGAATGGAGGTAGGGAGGGAAAGGGGTTGGGCGAATCGCGAATAGTTTTTGGAGATTTTATTTTTGTCACTAATTCGGATAATACAAGAGGTCTTTGACTTGGGCAGAATGGCTGTCCTTTCTTTCTGATTCTGACAGTCCGAATTCCGAGTTCATTCCAATGCAGACAGTCGATACTCTTTCCTTTTAGAGAGATCATAGGTATTCGCACGTAGCAGCAAAATAAAAATTAGGGAAAACGGCTGCCTTGCCTTGCTGTCACAGTGACAAAGTTTTAGTCCGAAACAGAAGAGAGCCAATGGGTTCTGTGAACGTTCTTCTTATCCAGAGACAACTGTTTTTTGATGTTCTTTCAGTTTATGTTTTCTGATGATATTTCTAGCCCTTGGAAAATGTCAAGGACGAATTTGGTCGTCTGATTGTGGACGTGACAGCGGCCGATCCATGGCACTGTCGCCTGGGCGTGGCCCTGGCCCTCCAGCGTCTCAGTCCCCTCCTACCCGACTCCATGATCTATCCGCTCTGGGAGGCCCTGATCCCGGACGCTCTGGCGGATCAGAATGCGGAAGTTCGCCATCAGATCCTACAGGCTGCCACTGACATTATCAAACACCATGGAAAGGTATCGGGTGCTTGCTTGTTGTTGCAGTTGATTAGTTAAATACTGGTTAATTAGTCTATTAATTTGACCAGCCAGACGACAGTTGCCTGTTTTAAAAATGATGTTGGATTTCGAGGCAGTTCACAAAATAAATTGAATTAATTTTTTAATGAGTAATGCGTTCTCGGTGATTGTGTGCATACACCATAAAAATCGCGGCTATTCTTTAGACGTACTCTTGTTTAGGCTAAAGCCTTTTAGTTTTCAACGGTTGATGTCGCTGGTTTTGGTCTCCTCAAAACCTAAAGCAATTAAATTTTATCGATTTGAAAGATTTGAAAGGATGTGATGAAAACAAAAGCCGCACTTGAAGAAATTTGTAGAAGCGCAGCTTAGTCGATTAACTTGTTGTTGTTGTTGTTGTTCTTTTCCGGGCTCCATCAGCTTAGAAAAGCTACAAGAGGGCACTTCGGCATCTACTGGCCCAGCACACGTCTTTGCATAGTCAGGTCCACACATCGGAGAATCCGGGATGGAAATGATGTGGGGGATTGAACTTAACCGCTCGGTAGCATAATTTGAGGACTCCAGATGCTTCAGTGTTAACCCAACACAGTCTTGTTCCCGGGAGTTTGTAACCCATTTGCGCCGTTGACCAGACGGATGCCAGGGGGCACCTGTGGGGATCTCCATTTGATGGGGTCCGTGTCCATCGGATTTTCCACGGAGGTGGTTCCAAGCTCCCCCCCCCCCCCATCATCATCATCATCGTCATCATCATCATCATCATCATCATCATCATCATCATCATCATCATCATCATCATCATCAGTGTGGCCTGGTGGAGCGAATCCATAGCTGGACTAGTCGATTAACTTTAAGTCGTTTAGCATGGTTTTGATGTTTAGGCTCAGGTTGGCCAGCTTCTGCCTCGATTGGAAAATCTGTTGGATTCGCTGCCTGACTCGGCCAGCTGCGATATTCAGCGTCAGTATCTGATCATTTTGTTGGGCTCTCTGGCGCAGCATTTGCAGCCGGATGATCCCAGGATTAAGCCAATTCTGGCTCGACTAATTGAAACACTATCCACACCCTCACAACAAGTACGTATGCTATGTATCTTATAAACAATGCTAGGTATCCTAGAAACCATTTTTGAGCTTTAAAGTAAATACAATGATTGGCTATTAATGTTTATCATTCCGTTACAGGATAGAATGTCACTTATTCACTGTGCGTACGGGCACCTCAATACTTTAATAATTTAAGATATATTGCTAGAAATTTGTGTTGCCTTCAGCATTGCTGCATTGCAGGACGCGTTCATTCACTCTGTACCTGTTGCCTCGTTTACTAAATTCTCCATTATATTCTTGTAGATTGTTTGCGGTAGCTGCCCACTGCGGGTCTTTTCCAGATTACCCCCCACCACTCAAAGTTCTTAAAACTCAACCAAATGAGCTGAAATTTGGTGTGGGTATGTTTTCACCCACGCTGAGTTCAAATATCGCAAAATTTTTCGATTTCAAGAAATTCGATTTTTTTCGATTTCTAAGGGCGGACCAAGGGTAACCGAAAAATTTTTTGTCTTCGATTTTGCTGAAAAGTTGTATATAGGGGTTTTCTGGGCCGCAGAACACAAAACTGAAGTCCGTTGTTTGATTCAGCTTTTCGTTAGCGTGATATAAGCTAAAGTTGTAAGCTTAAGTTGTATGCTTACGTTGAGCTAACGAAAAGCTGAATCGAAAAACGGACTTCAGATTCGTGTTCTGCGACCCAGAAAACCCCTATATACAACTTTTCAGCAAAATCCAAGACAAAAAATTTTTCGGTTATCCTTTGTCTCCCCCCCCCCCTTAGAAATCGAAAAAATCGAACAAAAACTCGAATTTCTTGAAATCGAAAAATTTTGCGACATTTGAACTCAGCGTGGTCGAAAACATACCCACACCAAATTTCAGCTCATTTGGTCGAGTTTTAAGAACTTTGAGTGGTGGGAGGGGGAATCTGGAAAAGACCCCCCCCCCCCACTGCTTTATTGTAATTTTCCCTTTTTTTGTCATTTTCAGGTTCAAGAGGCCGTAGCCCAGTGTCTACCGCCCCTGATTCCGGCAGTTCGCGACCAGGCCCAGGCCCTCTCCCAGAAACTGTTGCTCCTGCTGCTGGAGGCAGAACAGTACGGGGAGCGTCGCGGGGCGGCCTACGGTCTGGCCGGGCTGGTCAAAGGGCTGGGCATAGTTTCCCTGAAACAGTTGGAAATTATGAGCACCCTGGTAACGAATATACAGGATAAGAAGAATGCCAAACATCGTGAAGGTGTGCTTTTGTTTTCCAATAAAGCTAGTAATATTCTATGTTTAGATGTAGCTAGGTACAGTAAAAATTTTGATTATCTTTGTGAGTTATGTAGTTTTCATGATTCAGAAGATTAGTTTTTAAGAAAATTTTCTGTGAACTTTTTGCATAACTTCCTGCAACTCATACAAACTGAAAACTAACGCTGTCGTGTGTACCTGTGTGATAAGTAGTTAACTTTTACTTTGCCTGTTTGTTCCAAAATCTTGGTCATAACTTATTCTAAGCGTTACATTATCCAACAAAATGACCAAACCATGAAAATATGTAGCATAACATAGTTACAGAGTTTTTGCTTGTATTTAGGCGCACTGTTGGCCCTGGAAATGCTTAGCAGCATGCTTGGACGCTTGTTTGAACCGTACGTGGTCCACATCATGCAACCTTTGCTGTACAGTCTTGGCGATACTGATCAACACGTTAGAACGGTAAGTTTTTAAGGACTCGCATCTGTTCAGTAAAAAGGTTCAGCCAAATTAATCTGGTATGATGAAATCATTCGTTTGGTTTGTTCTACCACTACAAATCATATTTCTGGTCTATTCAGATAATGTTTTCTTTCTACTGCCTATGGATGGATGGATGCAGGCGTGTACCCTGGGGTGGGGAATAGGGGGAATTCCCCGAAATTGTGGACCCTCCAGGAATTTTCTCCTTGCCATATGTAAAACGCCCATTTTTAAAAAATAATCGCGTCTTCGGCCTGAAATAATTACATAGTACCATCATAATACGTGTTTCGCATCTCAATATGAGTGCCAAGTACCTTATTTGGTGTACTTTGACCAGCTTCTGCATCATCGGGGTGCATGAACACGTGCTGGGACTTAATTTTTTTCTGGCTGTACGTCAGTGGATGATTGATTCATTGATTGATTGATTGATTGATTGATCTGATAGCGTGTCGATTATTATTGTAGGCGGCAGAAGACTGTTCTAAAGTGGTGATGGCCAATCTTAGTGCCCCTGGCGTTAAGTTGGTCCTGCCTGCCCTGCTGGCTGGCTTGGAACAAGACGCCTGGAGAACTAAAGCTGGTAAGGTTTTATTTGTAGGTTCAGTAGAAACAGGATAGCTCAGAATTTGAGTTCTGTTTGGACACAGCTTGTCAGCAGCTGTTAGCTAGCGTATCAAAAATCTGCCCCCCTAAGCAAAATTGGTCAACTACAACAGCATACTGCTGACGATTGACACAACCTTAGATCTTAAGCTCAAACTTTAGCTTGTCAAAAGTCAAAATTTAGCTAAAGTCGACCAAACCGACAATTTTTGGCCAACTTTTTGAAATAAAGTTTTATAGCGTAAAGCCATGCTAACAACATCAGCACGATCCTAAACAGGTAAGCCTACCCGCTGTCTGGTGACAAATCGGGGAACAACAGAAAGGACGTAAGGAGTTCGACCAGGACAGATCAGTACCGCCTCAGTGAGGAGACCACACCGGTTCACTTCACTAGGTGTCAATGTTTAACCTTCTGTGCTGACTTCAATGGTTTGTCCAGCTTACCGGCATGTAAAAGTGTGGAGGTGATACTCCGTTTTAAGCTTCCTACATCCAATGTGGATAACCCCGGCACAAGCGGAGTTATCGGCCTTGGTTGTCTCTGTGGAGAGGCCTCGCGACAACTCACCAGCTAGCGGGCGGGAAGTGAACTATAACTAACTAACTAACTTATAGCGTAAAGCTACAGCAAAATTTCTTACAGCATTGTGAAGAGCACGTCTCAGCTTTCCAGTAATGTGCGGCTTAAGCTCTAAGGTTGTGTCAGTCGTCAGCAGTATGCTGTTGAAGTTGACCAAATTTGCTTAGGGGGAGGGACTTCCTTGATATAATCCAAAATCTGGAAAAAATTTTCGGTTGCCTCCCAAATCCTTTTCTTTTATCAAATTGGTCGTAATTGTTCACATTGCTTGATTATGTTTTGTCCGTCCATTGGACATTACTATCTTTAGGTTAATCGTTAGATTAAGAGTATATACATAAATGATAAGAGGATGATAAGCGTCACACTATGCAGTGAAGGCCAAAACTATATATTATACGCAAGGCCGCACCCAGACTTTTGAAAAGGGGGTCCAAAGTAAAATCCAAGGGGGGTATGGGGGCAGAGCCCCCCAAAAGTTGAAGATTTTTGCTCTTTGGCCCTGAAATCTTACATTGGATGTTTAATTCTTGCAAAGAGCAGGTTATCGAAAATTTTTTAACAAATGGCAGCTTGTCATTCTCTTATCATCGTGTACTCTTGGTTAAATGGTATCTATCTTCGAATCGCGTCACAGATACCAATATAGGAACCCCAGTTGTTAATGATTTGGTTATTGTGTAAACAATAACCAGTCAAATAAAGTTTAAGTAGTATAAAAATGAGGGATTCTGGAACAATGCTACAAATTTTGAGAAAGCTTCTATACTGTCAGAATTGAAGCATCACTAAATCAGGTTTCATTAGCAAGTCTGTTATCTATAGTTTTGATCACTGATGTAACACTTGGAGGTGAGATAAAGAGCTACGTTGCAGGATTAAAAGCAAAATTCTCTAAAATCGCGTACATTTGCTTTTTCTTAGTTCAGTGTTAGCTCCGGCTTCAGTGTGCTTTTTTAGCAAACTGCAAAATAGCCTACAAAATGCTAAAAATGCAGTATACTTGCCCTACTTCTGTATGTACTGCTGTAACGAAGCCAAAAAGTACTCAGGCAATTAAGACGTAGTATGTAGCAAAATAAACGATTTTATGTAGGCCAAAAATTCCATGAAAATGTGTACCAAAGTCCCTAGGATTTGCCATATTTTGGGCACCTTATAGTGACTAGGAGGAAATCCAAAAAAGTGAGGAGGGCACCGATTGGGGGGGGGAGGTCAAGTGTGCGCCCCTCCCCCAAGAAAAACTCCCCAGGGATACGTAAAGTGCCAACTGTAATAAAGCTCAGAGTGCTAATGTGACGAACTTCACAGCAACTATATAATGTATGTGCGCTTATTTTTCCCTCAAACTGATCTGTAGTTAAACCAGGTTGTTGTATATACGTACATGTGCTGTGCTGTACTATACTGTCTATTTAGGGTCCGTTGAACTGTTGGGCACCATGGCCTACTGTGCCCCGCGTCAGCTGTCCACCTTCCTGCCCACGCTGGTTCCCAGGCTGATCGAGGTCCTCAGTGACACTCATTCCAAGGTTCAGAAGGCTGGAGAGCAGGCCCTGAAACAGATTGGCCATGTGATCCGAAATCCTGAAGTTCAAGGTAAAAAAACGGTGACTACAGGAAGTGGGGCTGTCGCTTAATTTTTTGTGTTTCTTTTCGCTGATTTATAGTCATGTATCCGAAATGAATATGTAAACACCTGAACCTCGATGATATCAGAAGCTATGTAAGAACCTCTGTCCTGGCTCTGTGGAGTAATGGTTGCACGCTTGACTGCAGTCTGGAAGGTCCGTGCTTCGATTCCCGGCGGAGCCACTTTTTTAGCTTGCAGGATGGCTTTCTATTCCACATAACTTTTGCCTAGTAAAATCCCCCCACACACAACTGTACCCGCTTTGCCGCTACAACCGTCCGCCCCACCTCCTTCTCTACATAGTCCAGAAAGCTTAGGCTTAGGCTTAGGATCCTTTGAGTGTTACTGTTTCTTACTGTTTGTTTTTGCCTTTTTTAGCCCTCGTTCCCCAGCTGTTGAACGCTCTGGCGGATCCGGCCAACAAAACGACTGTCTGCATGCAGGGACTCTTGAAGACGGAATTTATGCACTACATCGATGCCCCATCACTGGCCCTGATTATGCCAGTTATTGATCGAGCCTTTCAGGATCGCTCTTCTGATAGTCGAAAGATGGCTGCCCAAATTCTGGGCAACATTTATCAGCTGACGGATCAGAAGGTTTGTATGAACGAAGAGAGATTATTATAATTTGTACAGGAGGCAGATGCTTTTTGGTACGCATGGAGGTTTCAAAAACATTAGCTGGCTGAGTTTCATTCAGGAGGTAAAATTAAAATAGGTGCAAAAGTGCGCTATACCTTTTTTCACCTTTTACAGACTCGAATAAATATCTTATGTTTTGATTTTATAGAACTGAAAATGGCTCAATTTTTGGTTTCTCCCCAAAAATTCCCCGGGGGAGATCAGAACTCCCCGCCTCTGTCCTGAGTGTGCACATGTTGCCACGATGATATATTTTGTGTTGTTTATTCAAGCTGGTAATAACGTAGCCCCAAAATCGCCGGCTTCAAAAATCAGGTCTTTGAATTGGCCAGCTTATTCTATAATACCGATGGGTTTACAGAATCCGATTTTGTATTATTAGATAGTTGATCCAGTCTCAAGTCAGTGTGTTGATTGCATTTTGTGTTCTAGGATGTAGAACCTTATTTGGCCAGCATTGTGCCAGGATTGCAGAAAGGATTACTTGATCCTGCACCTGATGTGAGTTCATTTTTCAGAGATGTGGTTTTTTAGTTGCTTTCTAATTTGCTGGATAAATTCTCTAAACTCAAATCCTTTAGATGATCAGTTACTGTCTCTAAGGCTGATCTACCCTTTTTGAAGTCATAAAGTTTGGTGGTCAAAATAGTCCATCAGTTATCCAGCTACGCTGTTTGCAGCAGCAGCATTTTTGTAGTTAGGAACATTTAGGGAAGGATGGCACACTGAAATATTGTTCCAACCTAACTTACATAGCTTGAAAGTATATCATGCTTT
This sequence comes from Trissonchulus latispiculum, assembly GCA_030248195.1. Taxonomy (NCBI): domain Eukaryota; kingdom Metazoa; phylum Nematoda; class Enoplea; order Enoplida; family Ironidae; genus Trissonchulus; species Trissonchulus latispiculum. The sequence continues at coordinate 26,278 of JASAND010006729.1, forward strand.
AATGCTACTTTATAGAAGTGCAGCACGAGTTAGTAAGTGAACCTGTGACTTAGTAAAAATACGTACGGTTGGTTTTTAACAAGGGACGGATTTTTATGGTTACGAATTTCATTTAATTTAAATTAATAGTCAATGGGGGTATAGAGGCTAACTCCTCCAACCTCCAACGTTGAGAGCAAGCTTGTAAAGCATATACGGTTTTATTAAAATTTTGAGTGTTTCTTTGCTCTGGACCGCTAATTTTTGATTAAATGATTTTTCCGTATTGCATGTATCGCAGTCAGGTTTAGGTTTTGTCACTTTGCTAAATGAACTGGACAAATATGCTACTTAAAATAGCTGCACTAAAATAGAAATTAGAAATGGTTGAAAAGTAGCTTCAGATCTGTATGCCTGGCTTATAATGTTTTTCAGTCACAAAATCATTTTTAAGCAAATTCAGCAGGGTATTTTTACAGGAGGGGGGGGCGGCGGGGGGCCGAAATTGACTCCCCCTCCCCAGAAAATACCTCCCCTCCCCCCAAAATCGCCCCCTCCCCGGATTTTGGGCTTCCCCCTTAATGAGGTCTACATTTTTTCCAAAAATGGTCAAATTTTCAAAAATTTTCCGGCTTCGCCGGAGATTTTTTCGTAGAAATAGCTATTTTAGCTTAAATCTAGGTATTTTTGAGAAGTTTTTGATTTTGACCATGCAAAATTCGCCAAAAATACCATTTTTGGCTCATTTTTACAAAAAAATCTCCCCCCCCCCGAAAATTCCCCCCCCCGGCCCGGCCCCCCCGGGGAAAAAATCCCTAAAAAATACCCTGTTGAGGATCTAAAATTAGTCTTCCTGTTTGGTCATGGCGATATGCAAGCGCACTAGCCGAAAGTCTTGTTTATTCTATAAAACCTACATGGCTTATTGTGTGCAAACAACATTCAGGCAAAATTTATGCAACTTGCGATACGGCGAAAATTAAAAGTCAGTTGCAATTCCTTCAGCTGAAAAATTAATACTTAATACTAACTTTGAGTTAAGTAACTGGTGCCAGAATCATTGTTTTTGTTTAATTTCTTTCAACGGAATTTATGTCATAGACTCCCTTTTTTCGCTGAAGCCATCCAAATGCGTGCTCTGCGAGACTGACAATCACAGTCGCCAATAGACCAAAGGCCAGAGCCCGCAGTACAGGATGGATGTTTCGCAGTTTCAGTTTCAGCTTATCTATTTCTTGCTGTCGCACAGATCTTTCTACAAAATCTTCCCAGCCATGACCCAAATAATACCTTAGTAGATGTTCGATAAAACCGTGTTCCTGTAGCAGTAGAGAGGCCTGCGAAATGGGCATATTTAGAGGAGAGCGTTTTCGCAGCAGAAAGGAAAACCCAGTCGTACTGACCGTTTGAAGGGCCAGCCTGTCCTTGTGGTTTGATGGTAGCCAGATATCGTAGTAAAGGGATGGCAACGAAGCAAATGTTACGGTATCCTGACGTTCTTCCAATGCCTTTCGAACGTTGGCAAATGTGTGAAACGTGGCTATTTTTGTGCTTTCCGGTGTACAGCCTGAGAGCAGTTTACTGTATGACTGTATATCGCTCACAATGTAGCCAAATGCTCCGACATGCAGGCGGTGCAATGAGACTAAGGTTAGCGATTGTTGGCAGATAGCTTCTGCCAAAAGTACAGGATCAGGATATGGTAGTCTGTAGTAACCAGTTGACAGCATGGCTACCATACTGGAGCCATAGTTGCTTTCCAGCAGTAAGCTGAAACCGTCCAAAGTTAGTTCCAGCATGCGTGAGCTTAGTCCGAGCATAGAATCACAGGCTAGATTATGGTTACAGTTGAGTCTTTGAAGGTTTGCTAGGCTCACGAGTCTCTTGGTGCCAGCTAGCAGGATGAACAAGAGGCCAGTAGCTAGCCAGACGTCAAATGAAAATGCATGAATAAAGGAAAATCTAAAATACAACCAAAGACTGAGTAATAAACTTGAAGTACTAAGACCGAGTGATCTTTACTACAGTCTTTACTCGGCGGATTACTGTTTTTGGAGTAGTAGATAGGATATTGTCTACTTATGTGACAGCTGTAGATTGTATCTATTGTAGGCAGTAGTATATAATATCTCGCAGTTTGAACCTTTATTCTTTGCTTTGTTAAGACTAGACTAGTGAAAGTATAACATTTGCAGCCAGAGAACCTTTGGATTACTTTGTTGTTTAGTTGTGTATCTATTATAACATTGAAGTTTTTGGCCTAAGAATGACGTGGTAAATTGACTTTTGGATTTATTTGCTGCTTGTGTCGTGTTAAATTGATTTCTGGAGTAATTTGCTGTTTGTAGTACTTCATAAGCTTTCTACACTATTTTCATTTCGAGTCTAGAAAATCTAACAGTTGCGGATCTGAGGAGCAGTAGTCTGCAAAATGTACTCTGAATCCTTAGAATTATCTAAAAATTTTGTATACCTTTGTGTTAGCGGCGGTTTCTGTAGAACATAGGCGTGCGGCATTAAAGTCCATGGAAATGTGAAGTCGTAGCTTTGTGAGTCAGCAAACGTCAACTGTACTATAGGTAGAATGGTGTCATAGGTTCCGTTCGCAATCTTTTCGTAACCATATCCCATTTCATCTGGATGCAATCCACCGTCAATCCAATCAATTTTGCAATCAAAATGATTCATTTGACAGATTAGGTTGACCACATCCAGTGCAAATCCTGAATCTTTCCCGTGCTTGAAAGCATATGGAGGAAAGTGTGGAGTTCCAATAAGTAGAGTATTATTCTGGACATTGGAAGACATAGTCAGTTTTTTACACAGCAAACTATAGAAACAAGCTCAGTTGAATAAGCCATTAGTAGATTTCCAACATAAAAATTGACTGTTTGAAGTGCCGAAACTCTTCCGCTATCGTCTTTCAGGTAAAATGGGTTAGGTTGGCATTTATTGTCAAATTGTTAGTGTGCTCAGGGATGAGTTAATTAGTTAATCTTAACTTGTCGCTGTCGTTAAATCATATTTTCCTGATTTGTTTTTCGTAGTTTTGGCTGCATAGAAGCCAACCATCCACTTTATGCGAGAAATGGTACTGATCCAGTGTTTAGATAGCTGTAGCTCTCCTCTTAGCGTTCGGATAATTAGGCAAAATACGCCGAAAACTGTGATACAGATGGCCATACTGTATCCGTAAAGGTACAAAATGGGAATCATCTGGGTCAGTTGCAGCTGAAGTTTATCATAGTAGCCTGATTTGAGGGAATTCGCTACGCATTCCTTCCAGCTAGAACCTAAATAGCGTCTCATCAGGTGATCGGTAAAACCGTATTCTTGTACCAACATTGAAGCCAGGGATAACGGTTTAGCCAGTCTAGACTCTTTTTGAAGTAGAAAGCTCATCATTGGCGAGTCAAGTGACTGAATGGCCATACTGCTTTTTTTACTTGATGGTAACCATATACCGTAGAAGATAGAGGGAAGAGTTCCTAAGGTGATAATGTTGTCGTCACTTTCCATATGGTGTCTGACTTCTGTAATGCTGTGAAAAATTGAAGTCTTTATGCCATTTAAGCATTTTTTCGTTCTGTTGCTTTGACCGAAAACACTGTACAGGAAGTACACAAATGGGCCTAAATGAATGTAACCTTTGGACGCTAATGTTATGCTTCCAGAGCAGGCTGCTTCTACCACCTGATTACCATTTTTATATGGCAGTTCGTACTGTTCTCTAGATAGCATGGAAACCAGCGACGTAGCGTAGCAGCCTTCAAATACCAATATAAATAGATGAAAACTTATTCGAAATAAGCGAGAGCTTAGCTCGTTGTCCATGTGTAGAAATGGGTTGTAGGAGTTAATCGATTTTGCTGAGCGTTTGGTAATACTGAATTTAATTTGTGATGCAGCTATAAAGAGGCAACCAGTGGTTATGAGTGTTAGCCAAACTTCCATTGATAACACCTCAAGGAAAGAAAATCTAAAGCAATCAATCAGTAATATTTGCCAATGTTGGAGTATTGCTTATGTTTACACTGCTACTTTCGTTTAAGATTTTTTGTTAAACCTGGGAAGTTGAATCTGAAAGATTCACTATGTATTTGAATTAGATTACATTTTTAATACAGTGAGTTTTGTTTTTGCGTGAAACCTAGTTTGCGCTGTGATTGTGAAGTTGGTTAACCTATTTCTTCAAGTACCTATACTTTACCTTTGTTTTGCTGTTGGTTTCTTGATAATGTATGTATGTTGAGTGATCAGCCACGGGTAGGAATAGTCATAACTTAAGCTTTCCGTGTATTCCATTTGGATCACTGGAATTAGAGTGTCATATGTTCCATTGGAAACTCTGTCGTAGCCGTAATCAAACGGGTTTTCTTCCTCCTTACTGATCCAATCAAACTCACAGTTATATTTGGCGAACTGGCACACAATGTTTGATATATCTACGGCTATGCCTGGATCAGTTTTTCGATGGAAGGCATAGGGCGGCATTTCTGTTGTGCCAATGGTCATTGAATAGTTGTCCATAATCTGAAGTTCTTGCTAACTTCAGGTTACATACACAAGGCTGTGTCCGTTTTGTAACAAAGCACTTCTGGATATCTTTGCGAATGTAAAAAAATAGTTTAACTTTGTTTATACACCGGGCTAATGTTTGTTTTTCTCTGATTTAGCTTCTGCAAATATATGTGGGCGGGCAGATAAGGATGAGAGGTGGAACTTACCAAGCATGCATTACTTAAATTGATTGAAATAAAGCAAATTCTTTAATTAAGGGCCTTTTGGCGAAAGAGTTAAGCGGAATTAAACTAGTTAAATTTATTAACTCAATCATTTTCGCGAAAGAGTTAAAGGAGGGAAAGCCAAGCTTCTTCTTCTTCCTGTTCCTGGGCCAATCCTGGAGGTCCAATGTGGCTGGGACGGCTAGAGCCGGCCCACATCCCGGAGAAAAGCCAGTACCCTTGGAGGACCCTTGGAAAGAATGTCAAGCCTTGGCCTGGTTCCGAGATGGCGTCGTCGGGGTTTCTGTTGTTACTGTAGTTTCAAAGCCAAGCTTGAATGTATTATTATTGAATGTTATTAAACTTATTAATTTTAACTCTACTCTACTGCACTCTACTCTACTTTACTCTACTCTACTTTACTCTACTCTACTCTACTCTACTCTACTCAACTACTCTAATCTACTCTTTCGGGAAATGGCTGCAAGAGATGCTCATAATTTGAAACACGCATCTTGTTATTGTAACCTGCACAGAATTGGGCACAATTTCAAGACATTTTTTAAGAGTCTCATGCATATGTATATAAATGATAAATTCCTAACTTTTGCAACGGAAAAAGCTAAAGTGGGATATGTCCTTCTGGTACACAGTAAATAGATAGTGATGATGTCAGCGGTGGCTGCTTCCTAATGTTCAAGAAATTTTCAGAGTCTTAACTGTTTGTCTCTTGAGTAAACAAGCTCCATCTTTTTTCCATTTATACCGACCCGGGGTCTTGCCAAAATGTCGGGTTAAGTTTAATTCGATACCACCTGCGTAAGCTAAGTGTTGTTGTGACTACTCCGTTTAGGGACTGCTGTTGTTTTAGGTTCGCGCCGTTTCTGCTCGAGCTCTGGGAGCATTGGTGAAAGGTTTGGGCGATAATGGATGGAAGGACCTGCAACCTTGGCTGCAGCAGCACATGAGTAGCAACAACCCTGTCGACAGATCGGGCGCCGCTCAAGGTAAGCTCGTTGTAAATTCTGGGAAGATACGTAATAGCTTTTCCTTTTTCTTCGACAAATGTTTAAAACTAGCACCTGAGCTAAAAATGATGGAATTCTCCTCAGTTAGAAAGTTTGTTTTCTCCTCTCGTTTAGCTAAAAAGCTAAAGCTAAGGGACTGAAAATCCGGCGAGGTCGGAAAAAGTTTAGAAATTTACTCTTCAAAGCCTATTTTGTCTGGCACTTTTGGGTTCTGGGGCAGAAGGCCCGAATCCTGGTGGGCGGGACCCAAGGTTGGGGTGAAATCGATTTCTGGAGGGGGGGCAATTTCTGGGAAAGATTTAGGAACTAGCAGTGAAAGTTATCATTGTGTTGTTTAATTCTGTGCTAGTGTCTCATGAGATCATAAACTATAATTTTGTGCTTTAAAAGTTTTATTGTTTTACAGGTATGAGTGAGGTTATTGGCTCGTTGGGTGAGGAGAAGTTGCAAGAATTGATGCCAACCTTTATTGTTAATGCTGAGAATGAGTCTCAGCGTCCAGAATATCGTGATGGCTACCTGATGCTGTACATCTATTTGCCTGGCGTTTTCAAGGATAAATTCCTTGGTTATGTGCCTAAAATTTTGCCATCTCTTTTGAAAGTAAGATTCGCTGCAGTGCAATTGGTTGGTACACCACAGATGAAAAACTGAAGCTGACCCTCGATATTTGTACTGTACCAATTAATTTTTTATTTGTTTGGTAAAACAAATTTTGCGTAATTTGCTCATTAACATACAGAACATGAGAGAATTTATGCTAAATGTTTGTTATGTACAGTGCGTGGTATACACTGATGTTGTCTTGGGTTTGTCTGTACTCTTAACTGTGCTTATAGTGTTTTATTAAAACGGCCTCGAAAACTTTGATCAATTTATTGCCGACGTTTCTGCGCCAAACTGTTATCATTACCACATCCCGTAGTCATCTTTCCGTTATCTCCTGAAAGAAAACAATACTACGAAAAATTAAACTATGACATAATAACAAATCAGTGTGCTATGATGGTTATGCTATATTTTATAGGCATTGGCGGACGAAAATGAGTATGTCCGGGACACAGCACTGAAGGGAGGTCAGACCATAATCACCCAGTATCTGGACACGGCCATACCGCTGATGCTTCCACAGCTGGAGACAGGATTGATCAATGAGAACTGGCGAATTCGGGCCTCCAGTGTCCAGCTGCTCAGTGATCTGCTGTTCAAGTTGACAGGTGTGCAATTTGGTCGACTTCCCTGGCCTGTCTAAACAGTAACTAAATTAACCTCCGATTATTTGAGGAAGTTTATTTTTTAAATCACTATAAAACGGACATTATGCCCGGTTTAACTTAAAGTTAAAGCAGCCTCTTATTGAAAGTTTAAAACTCTTGGCGCCCTCAACTGTTAGGATTTGACGTGTTGTGGTTAGAATATTGCGCAAGTGGTCTTGAGTATATGCCTTAAATGCTGGAGTGGTGTTATAGCTGTAGGTTGTATTTTTAGTCTGAAGGGTTCTGGGAGAACACAGAAAATATGAAATATTTCCTCGAATTCATGAGAGTTAATCTCTGTTTTTCCGCTTTGGATCAAGAGAGTGTGACTAATTACGTAATTAGCTTAATTTTCTAGTATATATACATACATCATTGGTTTGTTTCAGGTGTCACCGGAAAGATGACTACGGAAGGTGGTGATGATGACAGTTTTGGTACGGAAACGTCAGCAAAAGTAGGTATTCAATATTTTTCTAGAGTGCAAAGGCAAATGCAACAAGGTTCTCTAACCATGGAGAAAAATATACAGTGGGGTGCTAGCAGCATACTATACTGTACAATGCTTAGAGTTTTTAGCCTTAATGTGTAGCATTGTGTAGATAGTTTTCTGGCTTATTTTTAGGCCTAAATTTATGGGAGAGGCGATATGGGGTGGGGCTCAAAATTGCCCCCATCGATTGGGGGGGGGGGGGGGCTCACTTAAAATGGTATATTTTTTGACAAAAATTGCTGATTTTTACCTTTTTGTGTAAAAACTGCCAAAAATCGCTAAAATCGCGTGTTTTTTCACGCTAAAATAGCGAAAATTTAGGGTAAAAATGGTGAAATTTCTTGAGTTATTGGCGGGAGGTCTGAATTTATGAGTGGCTTTTTTGGGGGGGAGGGGGGGTTGCCCCACTCCAGTAAAAAATAAGCCAGGTTTTAACTTAAACAACGCTACGAGACTAATGGTTAGCCCCTGTTTCTTTGAAAGTAGAGGCAGACCAATATTTCCCCGTATTAAAAATACATGTATTGTGTAAGATGCTTTGCCACCTTTTGCAGGCAATTATCAGTAAACTGGGCCCGGAACGCCGAGATCGCGTACTGGCGGGTCTCTATATGGCCCGCAGTGACATCGCCCGTCAAGTCAGCCTCTCGGCCTCCCATGTCTGGAAGGTGGTCGTGGCCAACACGCCGCGAACTGTCCGGGAAATTCTACCAGTCCTATTTCAGCTACTCCTTAGCTGTCTGGCTAGTTCATCGCAGGATCGCCAACAGGTCTGTAGTACGGTGTGCATTTTGATTTGAACATTGCTGTTGCTTTGGTGCTGTTGCGTTTTGTTTTAAATGCGTCACCATAAAAACTGTTTTCAAAATGCTTTCGTAATCTCAGTAGTTTTAAAAGAAAACTGGTTTAAACTGCAATCACTTTGTGTTCGTGGTCTGTTGTTCTTTTAAAGTTTGAATGAGTGTGCTCAAAAGGTTGATTTTAAAGACTATCCTTCTGTATTGTGCTGCATTTTTGTTGTTTTAGGTTGCTGCCAGAAGCTTGGGCGAACTGGTCAAAAAGTTGGGCGATCGAATTCTGGTGGAAATGATCCCTGTATTGGATGAGGGACTGAAATCGGAGGACCCAGATCAGAGGCAGGGTGTCTGTATTGCCCTCTCTGAAATCATGAACAATACTACAAAAGAAATGGTACTAAATGAAAATGGTATCTTAAAAATTTAAAGCTACTCTCTAGGGTTGCACGAAACCAAGAAATCATAGACTGACCATGTCTCGGCTTTTGGGCGAAACCGAGTCTTCCAACGCTGTCGTGTAAGCTTAGTTTCATACAGTTTTGAGGCTTAGGCTCCATATTAGGGATTTAATATGACAAGATCCTAGACTCTGACAAGGGTAGAAGAATTCTCCGTATGGAAACCTTTATCCTTTTTACATGAGGTTATGGTTTCCGCACTTTGTTAGTCCTAACATTGATTTGAATTGCTGCTGCGATTTGATGTTTCTAAAAATATCCGTACTCGTTCAGCAACCGAGATTTTTCGATGAGCAAGATTGAGACTAGAGTTTCAGCTTTTGAGAGAGGCCCAAAAACCCAGACCGAGACTCCAAATCCCAGTTATTCACATTTTTCTTGTCACATAACCTTTTCTTTGGTTCATGTCAGCTGTTTTAATTTCTGACCTATTCATGTGTTGTTGTTTATTTTTTGTTTTTCGTTTTTATAGGTTCAAATGTATGCGGATCAGTTGATACCGACTGTGCGAACTGCTCTGGTGGATTCGTTGCCTGACGTTCGAACTGCGGCCGCGCGAACCTTTGACATCCTCTACACTAATGTGGGCTCTCCTGCCATCGACTACATTCTAACACCACTGCTGGAACAATTGGTAAGATATTAGGTCTCACAGTTAAGTATGTCTAAAGGTAAGAATTAAGTTTAAACATTTTAAGAGCTTTGCGAAGAAAAGGTTTAATTTCGATTTAAAAGGTCTAAGTTACTGAAGATGTGTCGAAAATCGGCTGCGTAGGTTTTCTTGGCTGTTTTGATATACTTAGAAAGTTAATAACCCATTTAAGTTAATTCGATAATAGTTAAAATTAATTTAGTTAGTTAAGTCCTTTGAAGACTTTTGATGTTCATAAGTAATATTTGTATCGGTGATTATTTTGTATTTTATTGCTGGATGTTTTATGTATTTTTAGTCAGATCCAGAGAAGGGAGAGTATGCCTTGGATGGTTTGCAGAAAGTTATTGCACTAAAAGGGAAATTTATTTTGCCACATTTGGTTCCTAAGGTATGTTACGATCGCAAGGCGTGAATATGTAACGCATGTCGTGATCGTGAATATGTAAATATTTTATATATACTGCGCATGAGTAATTTTTGTAGTCAGTTAAGAAAATAAAGATATAGGTCTAACCCTAACAGTAGCCCTGCAGTAAAAAGATCCTCCGAAGGCTAGAAGCCCAGCCCAGCCCCATCCTTTTGTTTTAAGGTGGTGATTCCTTTTGGGCACATATTGTTGTTTGGCGGCGTAAATCAAGATGAAATTTGATGAAACTTTCCGAAATAAGTTCTTTTAGCGTTCTAACACCCTCCGCGCAATTCCGATTCAAAAATTCGAGATTTCTGGTCAGAGTGGTTTTTCCCAATTACTGAACGTTTGGCAGCTGCTATATAGTTATGACTATATTCATTCTAAAGATCTCATTGAGCTTCACATTTTTGCTTTTTAAAGCAAGTTTCTAGCTTTTCTCTACCGTGAGATATAGCCGATTTTCTTGTTTTGGCGTCGAAAACTTGTCATTTTTGCAGAAATCAAATTATCCAACATTTCTTGAACTACGCAACCCGTAAAATCAAACTAAGGGCGTCGATCTGAAGGTCTCACAGGGACAAATTATCCGACGCATGATCGTCTTCCAACTGCTATCCTGTAGGCTGCTATCATAAAAAATGTAGTTTTTGCAAAAACACGACCAATTTTTTCCAAAGATTGTGGAGCATTCACCATGCAAGCTGGAGGGCTGCTACTGAACAAATGTGTTCTGAAGAAATATACCCGGGGACGATTTTTTAGTTGCCCCGATTGCTGGTTTATATCTAAAGTTATATCTTGACAAATTTTGAAAAAGTATGCAAAATACAGGTTACTCACACATTTCAGCTTATTTCTCTATAACGTGGAGCGATTTCACAATAAATAAAAAATCGTCTCCAGATATTTGATGGAGGTATCGAATGATATAACCGATGTCTCGCGAAAACAATTACTTGAGTCTGCAAAAATTCTGGAAAATTATACTTCTTCTAAAATGTGTTAAAAATATTTTTTAGGAAAGCAACATTAGTTTCGTGGCATGCATTAAAAGAGAAAATGTCAAGCTACATTTTGATATAAAAATGGCTTCTTAACTCAAAGTAATGAATGAGTAATAATGGTGCAAACTTTATGTGACCATAGCGGAATCTACTACCTTAAGGTGCTGGTATCGCTTTGTGCAAATTTGACCCTGTAGGCTTTAATTCTTTGAGAAAGTGGATGAAACTTTTCAAATGCACTATTTCGGTGCTCTTTAACATTCTGGGACCAGTCCCGCATTTTTAGGTGCAAAGATAAGAAATTTTTGGTTTTTGCCATTATTCTCTCAGCACATACTCGAGACACCAGATTGGTTGGTATGGCTGGAAAGAGGGCACAAAAATGAATATTTTTGCTTTTACAACTTTTGAGCTATCTCTAGTGGTTAAGTTAGTATAAGCAAAAAACGATTTTTGGGGTCAAAAAATGGCCGTTTTCGAGAAAATCGGTTTTTTCAAAATTACTGCCAAATCGTACGGACAATTTTGGTTTATTTATACTCGATCGATACACAGTCTCATTGCACATTTTATCAATGCCCATTAGCCGGAGTTTGTTGCTCTAAGCATAGAGATTTGGCCGAAAAACCATTTTTGGCAAAACTGCGATTATTTTGTTTTGAACATCGATTTCTCAAAAACTACCCAATGGATTCGCGTGATTTTTGGCAAAATGAGAATTCGCACTATTGCGGAGGGACATTTTTCTTGGTTTGGGCTAAAACATCTCCA
>JASAND010006731.1:0-15698 GCA_030248195.1 Trissonchulus latispiculum
TTTGTTATGTATTTTGTCATTCCAGTATCTACTGCCATTTGGTTATGCAGGGTACAACCCTTAGCAGCTTTGTTTTGTATACGTATTATATACTAGTTGCCATCATGGCTCTGCCATGCATAAATTTATATGAAAATACCAACTTGTCCAATAGGATGGGTTACACCCAAATAGGGCATCACCCTACAGTGTGTCCTTTTATAGTTACTTGTTAATTATATACGTAACTTGCATCCAGGGTGATCGTGTGATAAGCGCTAACCCTTGGTATGTCAAGTATAAATTTAACTTATTTATCTAATTTTCCTAGCGCTTCATTTATTATATACACACTGTTTGAATTCATTTCCATTAGGAGGGTGAGCCCTCTTCCCTTGAGAAATTTCTTGGGTATTTTCATATTTAGTTTCTTCTTCAATTTCTACTACTTGTACGGTTTTTTTTCTACGGTTTCTACCAAATACGTGTATTTTTGTACTGCTTTTTCATACGTATGTACTTGTGTTTTTTCTACTGTTACTAGTATTTCTAGTATATTTATTTGTTTTTGTGTACGTATACATTTGCAATAGTTGTTTTCAGCGTAAAGTGCTTTTTAAATTGTTTGTGGGAGCGACGCTCACGTACCAAGCGCCGTACGGTCAGTCCTCTCAGGAGTTCGGACGGCGAGCCCTGGGGAGATGTAACGCAAGAGGCTGACTGTAACGGTCAACCTTTTCGTTATTACAAATATTACGAAATCACTTTACTTAGCTAATAGTTGGCTTGCCTAGTCAGCAAGCATTCCTCCACGTGTCATGTAGCTCCACCTATAGGATAGGTTTGGTTGGGTGGGGTCCCCCCTTGGAGCTACATGATTGGGACACCCCAGCTAGAGGGCGCTTCTCTTGGGAGGGGGTTTCTCCGTCAAACTTCTCCCCCTTTCAGTTGTGGGTTTTCCCTTGTACAGTCTAGTCGCTATTCTCTCTCTGTTCTCTCCCTATTTCTTTCTCTCCCTGTTTCTCGGGATTTGAGGTTGGAAATAATATCAAATTTTTTGTAGTGCCAAAAATAACTTAATTTTCGTTAATGTGTCATTTTATTGCGATACCTGGTATTTTGTACTGAGTATTTGTGATAATTTGTCAAATTGTGCTTGTTTTCAGGTTATATTTGTATAACCCCCTTGATTTTAGGTTATTTTTGCATAATCCCCTTATTTTCAGGTCCTGAGTGAGTTTGCTCTATTTAGCAATTATACTGTGATTTTTGTAGCCGGTATCGCACTAATTTCCATTATACGTATATAACTAGTGTTTTTGTGGGGTACCTAGAGGTAAATCCGTTTGTATTTTTGCTCTTTCTCCGTCAAACTTCTCCCCCTTTCAGTTGTGGGTTTTCCCTTGTACAGTCTAGTCGCTATTCTCTCTCTGTTCTCTCCCTATCTCCTGTGTACAGTTTCTCTCCCTGTAATTATCCAGTGGGCCTGTTATTTGGTACGTTAGCGGGGCTTCGCCCATATAAAGCATATTGGTGAGTCTGTGTGTGTAAGTTCTCTTTATTAGTATAACTGTTTGTTTGCTAGTTGGGCTTTGCCCCCCTAAATTATTATACTAGTTATTTCATATTTGCTCTATTCCCATAAATACTTGTTGTACTATTAAATATCTCCATTAGCTGTGTGTACTTTTGATAGGTAATTACTGAGCTCCTAGGTTAGTTTAGTGTTATTTCTGAGGTGAGCGGGTGTCACCCACTCACTAGGGCTATTTATTTGGCGAGGCTTCCCCGGCCGGCTCCTGCGCGGTTGGTGTGTTATTCACTTGTGCCACGGTCTCCTCGCTTGAGTTGCTCTCGCGGGGTAACGGTACTTTTGTGTTAGGCTAGTTTCACTCTGGTACCGCTACAGTATGAATAAACTAAGAATAACAAAATTATATGATTTATAGTGTGTTTCACATCCGAATCCCAGATTGCTATTTTCCATTCACTCTCTACTAGCTTTTGTTACCATCTGCCGCAAACTTTTATCCTGTAAATAGCAGTTACTCGCCCCTATATATGTGGTAGCAAGATAGTAAAATTGGCAAGATAGTTATTACAATTACAATCTTGCCAAATTTTTGGTAAGATAGTAATCTTACTAGAATTTAGCACGATAGTCATCTTTCCAGTTTCAGTATGAAAGGTGTCTTCAATTTGGAAACAAAGGCAGTCATTAGTTTACCCTATTTCTGAGCTTAATGCAAGGGAGGACTTTCACAAAAATTTAACTGTGGCCTCGTGCTCGTCTTTATTGCTGCTGAAATTATATTTGTAAAAGAAATTGCATAGAATTTGCATTATTGCGAATGTAACTAAGTAACAATTATTATTACGTCATGATTACTTACTACTTTACTACTGAAAATGTACTAAAGTGTACTACTGAAAATTGCTGACTTGAAATGAGACAATATAGAAAAGATTGAAATTCTAAGTATGTGCATTCTGAACTAATTTTGTGAAATTTGTCTTGGCGGTAAAATGGTTATTGATTTTTGTGTTTTTATATTGACGGTTAATATATCGGTTAACCTTGAAATAATATATCAAAATATATTCTCCTATGCAATTTCTAACTTTAGCATTTCGATTACAAATATTAATTCAGCAGTGATACAGAGAACAACGTTTAGTTTTTAATTTTTGCGAAAGTTCCCCCCTTGCATTAAACTCATTAAACTGCATAAACAGGGTATACTAATGACTGCCCTTGTTCCAAATTGAAGATTGTGAGACACTTCGCCACACGGCGTACATACACAGCTCCTACAATACACAGCTCCTACACATGATTGTTGTAGGAGCTGTGTATTGAAAGTAGGGGTCAACTGTAGGTCAAGTCTAAATCAGACTACACTGTTGTTCGCGTTTAGGTACTTGACCTTAGACTTAAATATTAGGAAAGGGTTTAATGGTAATGTTAAAAGAGGGGGCAATCGTTATAAAATTAGAAGGATTTGTTAGTTAGTTTTATTATTTATATTTTTATTTTTATACAACTTTTATGAAATATTTATAATGTTCAAATTATAATGATTAAAAAATGAAAGTTTTCACTAAATAAAATTACAAATATTTTATTATCTTTATAAGCGACATGTTTTGCTTTAAAAGTCTGAAAGAATTTGCAGAAAAACCTAGAATTTCAAATTGAAATTATTAACCAAAACATGGTTCTTTTTACAGTATTATATATATATATATCTATATATATATACATATATATATATATATACCATTGCTTTAGAAGTTCTGAAAAGCAATAGAAAACCTTATTGTTGTAGTGTATAAAAATCCTCACGTTTAATATATACGTAGTTTATCCTGCCCCCTCCTTTTCCTTCTGATTTCCAATTCAGTGTAAACGGCTTTTACAAAAAGAGCAATTAAAGTGTGGCGAAGTGTCCCACTACTCAAATTGAAGACACCTTTCATACTGAAACTGGTAAGATGACTATCTTGCTAAATTCTAGTAAGATTACTATCTTACCAACAATTTTGGCAAGATAGTAATCTTGCTAAATTTCGTGGCAAGATAGTTATCTTGCTAAAATTTTAGCAAGATAACTATCTTACCAAACTCTTAGCAAGATAACTATCTTGCCAATTTTACTATCTTGCTACGACATATATGTGGTAGCAAGATAGTAAAATTGGCAAGATAGTTATCTTGCTAAGAGTTTGGCAAGATAGTTAAGATAACTATCTTGCCACGAAATTTAAAAAGATTACTATCTTGCCAAAATTGTTGGTAAAATAGTAAATCTTTCTAGAATTTAGAAAGATAGTCATCTTACTAGTTTCAGTATGAAACATGTTTTCAATTTGGAAACAAAGAAAGTCATTAGTATATCCTATTCCTGAGTTTAATGCAAGGGGGGATTTTCACAGGAATTTAACACTGGTCATTGTGCTCTTTATTGTTGCTGAAATTATATTTGTAATAGAAAATGCACAGAATTTGCATTATTGCGAAGGTAACAAATATTATAATACGTCAAGATTAAATGAAAATGAATGAAAGAAAGATTTTTTCATTTTCGAAAGAATTTTTCGCAGTTAAATTTGAAATAATATATTAAAATATATTCTCTTATGCAATTTCTAACTTCATCATCATCATCATATCTGGGGCTAATCGGTGAGACCATATAGCCGGGCTAAAGGCACCCGGTACCCCGGAAATTTCTAACTTCAGCATTTCCATTACAAATATTATTTCAGCAGTGATACAGCACAACGGTTAGTTTTTAATTTTGCGAATGTTCCCCCTTGCGTTAAACTCATTAAATGACTGCCATTGTTTCCAAATTGATGACACCTTTCATACTGAAACTGGTAAGATGACTATCTTGCTAAATTCTAGTAAGATTACTATCTTACCAACAGTTTTGGCAAGATAGTAATCTTGCTAAATTTCGTGGCAAGATAGTTATCTTGCTAACATTTTAGCAAGATAACTATCTTGCCAAACTCTTAGCAAGATAACTATCTTGCCAATTTTACTATCTTGCTACGACATATACACCCTGCGCTTCCAAAATCCCAATCCTTTCACTTTCATTATTTTGACTACTCTTTATTCAAGAGGAAGAAGTTAAAACTTTGCTTCCAAAAGCAAAAATGTGGAGCTCAACTAGATCATTCAAATCAATACTAAAGTCTGACCAAAAAATCTTGGAACCGAACTGTAAGCACTTGTCCTGAGTTAATCTTTGAAGTTAGTATATATTTTTAGAAACCTCAGGAAGAGGAGAATCCGGTAAAACCATAATATCCGGTCTATATCCGGGTACCGGATACCAAACCGATAAAAACGCTTCAGTTTCGAAAGGAAAATGCTAATTAATCTAGATGTTGGTCCTTGGCCCAAAACATTTTCGAAAATTTGGTCACATCCGGTCCATGTCCGGTAACCGGATGTCTAGGTTACAAAAACTGTACAGCAAGATGGGTAGGTCGTATAGTTTCGCCGATTGCATTTTTGGAATCAGTGGGTCGAAATTAGTCTGCATAGGAAATTTTATTCAATTTGGGACGAAATTGCGTGATCGATGGTCGTATCCGGTTCGAAAATAACCCGAAAATTCTGTTTTTCCGGTCTGGTGGTCGGAATCGCGGATAAAAAATGTTTGTTTTGGATACAATGAATATTTGGGAGGATACTTTCATTTTACCGGTGTCAAAGTTATCGAATACCGGTCGATTTCCGGTTCTGAGCTTTGAAATTAGAGATTTCATGGGCTATTATCTCAGTATCCGGCTGATCCTGAAGTCAAATTATTTCATTAAAATGATGTTTTGTCTATCCCTAGCATCAACCTCAAATTACTTCATATCTGCTGTAAGTTTTGAATGATAGCGTTTCTAAAATGGCTCATAAATAACTTATATAGCATGCGACAAAGCTAAGCGTATGGGATCAAATCTCATGCCGGTTCAGCAATAGACTAACCAAGCAAAATCAGTCCACATTTAAACCGCTATCATTCAAAACTTACAGCAGATATGAAGTAATTTGAGGTTGATGCTTGTTAGGAATAGACAAAATATCGTTTTAATGAAATAATTTGACTTCCAGACCAACCGGATTCTGAGATAATAGCCCATGAAATCTCAAATTTCAAAGCTTAGAACCGGAAACCGACCGGATATTCGATTACTTTGACACCTCCCACATATTCATTGTGCCAAAAACGAACATTTTTCCGATAAGATTCCGAGCACCAGACCGGAAAAACCGATTTTTCCGGTTTTTTCGAATCGGATACGTCCATAGATCACGCAAGCTTGGTCCAAATCGGACAAAATTTCGTTCACAGACTAATTTCGACCCGCTGAATCCAAAAATGCAATCAGCGAAACTGCCCGACATGCCCATCTTGCTGTACAGTTTTTGTAACCTAGACATCCGGTTACCGGACATGGACCGGATGTGACTGGATTTTCGGAAATGTCTTGGGTTAAGGACCAATATATGAATTAATTAGGATTCTCTTTCCGAATCTGAAACGTTTCTTCAAAACATTTCTTCAAATTCGCTAAAACTTGTCTTTTTTACTTATTTTTGGCCAAAAATAGAAAAAAAATTGAATTTTTGTTAATCTCAAGTAGACCCCTTTAAAAATTTAAAAATTGAAATTTGACAAAAGTAGACCATTTTACGAAGTCGCGGTAGACCCCATAATTGGACTCTGCGTTTTAATGAATGGGTTTGTCCAATCAAAATTTTGGTAGGCTTTATAACTTTGAATTGAATTTTCGAAGGGGCTTGCACCTGAAGAATAAGTTAACGAATTTTTTGTAGGACTAAATATAATTCTATTAAAATTTGCGACTTTCTCAAAATCTGAATTGAAAACAAATGTCCAATTTTCACGACCAACCAGTACACCGTTTAAACTTCTGTTTTAATATTTTCTCACTTGATTCACAATCATTAGTTTACTCCAAATAAAAATCATGAATATTGAGTGAGATTAGTGAACGCGAAGCTTCATTTGCGAGCGTAGAACCAATACTAATCTTAATCTGACTGGATGGAATTCCGCTTAATACATACGCTGTTATCACTGAATTTGCTGCATGTTCACGAATTGATAAACGGTTGCAGAGTATTCGAGTTACTAATAACGCCAGGGTGTATTGTTTAATTTCAAGAGAGTTTGTATTTCAAATTCAATGAAACTTCACGAACAAATCTGGATTTGATCTCTCTGAAAACTAATAGGCTGCTTTGACTATTTTCTACTGACTCTAACGAATACTTATTTACAAAATACAAATACTTATTTTCGTCATTTGGTAATTGTGTTAAAAATTCTAAAAGATTTGCGACGTTTGATTATTTTGGGGTAACATTTAACATTTTGTAACTTTCTGGCTTTGGTTGTTTTCTCTGAAACCCCGAATCGGATTCCGCCTTAATGTGTACTTGCTGTGTGCGTTAATGTTACGTTACTAAATGGTGCTTCTTGTAGGCTTCTAAAGAAATGCAGGTCGGGACGTTCAGCACATGGACTCTGTTTACAAATG
The DNA here is from genome assembly GCA_030248195.1 of Trissonchulus latispiculum. Taxonomy (NCBI): domain Eukaryota; kingdom Metazoa; phylum Nematoda; class Enoplea; order Enoplida; family Ironidae; genus Trissonchulus; species Trissonchulus latispiculum. The sequence goes on from JASAND010006731.1 coordinate 7,060, forward strand.
TAAGTACGCACCCTTACCTCGTGTCACCATTAGATTTTACTAGTTGCGTGATAGGCTTAATATTGTAAGAATGTTCCCAATTTGCTGTAGTCCGAAACCAGGATAGAGATTTTTCAACGACGAAAACAATAACAGGTTTGCTCCTAAATGGGACAGTATTTGTATTGTTGAGCAACTTAGATATCATGAATTAGGATTCCGTTTTCTCTGTTTAAGTATTCCGCTGTTCCTTTTCAAATAAAAATTTGTTTGAACGGCAGATTTCGCGGACTATTGTTGACTACGATTTTTGTTGACTTTTTCTTCAAAACAAGTCTTGTTTATAACGTTTTAGGCGTTTGACGCCGTTTTAAAGCGATATTAGGTTAACCCGATTTTAAGCAAAATTTGAGAAAAATTTTTCAAAAAATGACCATTTTTAGCCAAATTTTGCTAACTTTTTGGGTCCAAGAATCGCTGGGGGGGGGGGGGGTTGGGGGGTGGGGCTAGCCGGAAGTTGGGGGAGGGCAAGTAAAAAATCTGGGGGTGTTAATTTTCTCGAATTTTTTGGGGGGATACCCCTCCCAAAGGAACTATGGACAGCAAGCAGTCCATTCAACAACAAAGTATTGAATTGGAGTTTAGCAATGATCCACTATTTATTATTAGAAATGCTGTAAATTTTGGCAGGGGGAGTACGTCGGCGAGGGGAATGAATATAAGTGTAATCGGAGATTTCGGGGGTTTGTGTGGGGAGGAATACCAACCTCGACTCGACCTCAAGATTTTAGGACCCCCTGCAGCTGGGCAATAATCTGGGGAGGGGGGTATCGACTCGGAAGAAAGGTGCTCAAAAATTGCCAAAAACCTCCCACATTTGCCATGTGTGGCCAGGCCCCGGTGCATCCCTAATATAATGTCGTAGTCACATAGTGTAATTGGGCACTTCATGAAATGTCAAATAATTTGTGACTTTTCATGAAGTGTCAGACACATAGTGTAATAGTTTGTTGAACGCCTTTATTACACTATCTGTCAGGTCATTTCTGACTGTTCGTGAAGTGCCAATGCCTCAATTGACACATAGTGAAATCCAACAGTGCACGTAGTTTGAACATGTTTTCTATTATTTGTGACGTGATGTAAATATAACAGAAACAGATTGTTAGTTAGTGAAGACATTTTTATATTTATTTGAACGTGCTACAGATACACGGTAATTGGCACCCGTATTAAACAAATTACAACGAATTATTATGACAAATTAAACGAATTGTTAAGAAAACAAAGAGGTGATGGAAATCCATAGAAATTATGTTAGCAATAAAGAATTCTTTTAATTAAAGAACAGCAAATAAAATTAATAATTTTTAAAAGAAAATAGCGTAAAATAAACGCTACTCAAATTCCACTCAAAGTATGATTCCTATATATTGCTATATTAATTGGTTATGAATTATTTAGTTTATTTAGTGGCAGTTTAAAAATCAAATCTTTCTTTATTTTAAAGCGTTGACAATATACCTGGCAACTTAACATAAAGTAAACAGGACGGGACAATCTAATTTCTTAAGCAAACATTCTATTTGTACTTTGACTTGTACTTTGACTATTGTAACGGGGTCTATTTACCTCCTAAGTAATTGGGAACATTTTCAAATTAAATATACTGTGGGATTTCACTATGCGTCAGTGGAGGCATTGACACTTCATGAAAAGTCAGAAATGACCTGACAGATCGTGTAATAAGGTGTTCAACAAACTATTACACTATGTGTCTGACACTTCATGAAAAGTCAGAAATTATCTGACACTTCATGAAGTGCCCAATTACACTATGTGACTACGACATATATACCCTTAGTCCTACGGAGGCACTTTTAGAATACCACAGAGGCACTCAGAGTACTATAGAGGCACCTGTACTATAGAGGCACTTTTGCGTCCTACGCAGGCACTTTTGTGTCCTATGCAGGCACTTTATGCGCTATGAACTACGGAGGCACCTTTTAGTCCCTGTACAGTTGCACTTTAAACTGAAATTAATCTTACATTAGAATTCTTACATTAGAGTATAAACGAAAATAAAAATGTATGCATTGCACTAGGATTCACGTGATATCTCTAACCAATAGTCTTCTAGATAAAGCAGGTCAAAGGTCAAATTTGCACTTTCGTAAGTGCAAAGTGGAGTTACGTAGTCATTTACAGTTACATATCAAGTACAGCTGTGTCATCATGGCAGTTGGTTTTGGCCCAGCTCGACTGGGTAGAACTAAGTATGGTGGTGACGCAATTCTTTTCAACTGTCCAGCCTCTCCAGAAGTCACCTACGTCTTCACGATCAAGAAACGCGGGGAAAAGAGTTTATGGAAATGCTCTGGTAAGTTCTATACTAATTTATCTTTACCTTTACAAATAGTTTATCTGGAATCATACTAACACAGCATGCCTAGCTCTGTCGTGCAGTAGAAGAAGCAGTACTGTAGAAGTAAGAAGCACATAAAACTTCAAATTGAGACCTTAAATTGACTCGAGTTTCTGTATCAGTTTCAGTCGAAATTTTAGCTTTAGCTTCATCGCATGAATCGTATGAAAGAGTACTTAGAACATTGATGCTGCTTACAAAATATCCCAAACGCGTCCTGCATTCACGACGCGGGGTCTGGGAAGCAGAGTTGTCAAATGGGACTGATTCTTTGATCCCATCCCATCCCACCAGATTTTCTATTTCACCTTATTATTGCTGCCTTATAATTGCTGAAGCATCAAAATTTCAATAATCACATAATGAGTTGAAAAGCACCGTGTTTTATAAGAAGTCAAGAAAGCTCCAAACAAATGCAACAGTATGTTAATCATCGTTGCAACTATGCTGTACCGTAAAAAAAACTGCCGATAACTCACAACGGAATTTTATTTTAGGTTGCCATGCCCGAAAACTGCAGGATCCCTCTCTTTCGAAAGTTCCCTTGGTCAGTGTCAGAAATGGCATTTTACTCAACGATCCTGAACATCCCCCTCATCCCCATTTCTGTGATCCCCCTCTTACAGCTCAAGTCGAAGCGAATCAGCTCCACAACGAAAGCAGGCTTGAAGTACAGCGTCTGGGGAAAAGACCGAAAGAGGCATATCAGGATGCTCTGGTGAAGGCGGCTCATCGATTCGCTGGTGATGCCGAGCAGCGCGACGCCGTGGAATCTTCCTACCCAACTTTTAAGAAGGTGCGTTCTTCCCTCTACAAGGCCTATAATAATCGATACCCAGTAATTAATTCTATCCTCGAAATCCCGGAATATCTGAAAATGACTCTAGAAGGCAGAACTTCGGAAGATCCCACCGACCCTCATTTCAATGAACAGTATTTGATTTTTTCCCAAAATGACCCTCCTTTCTTGGTGTTTTCCAGCGTTCAAGATCTGAACGTTCTTCACCAATCCAGTCACTGGGTTGCAGATGGGACTTTTCAGTTTAAGCCTCAAGACTTCCCATTTGCTCAGATATATATTGTTTTTGGATTTGTCAACGGTGAATCTGTAGCAGCCGTTCATGCCCTAATGCCTGATAGGACTCTCGCAAACTACGAAATTCTTTTTGGAGCGATTCGAAACCGACTGCTCCATCAATTTGGTGGAATCGGCCAGCTTAGTCATGGACATTTTGATTTCGAAGAAGCCGCCATTTCCGGATTCCGGTCTGCGTTTCCCTATGCAATTCCAAAAGGCTGCACTTTTCATTTCGCACAAGCCCTGAACAGAAATGTCGCAGCTAAAAATCTGAAGGCTGTCTACGACCAAAGCGATGCCCAAGGATTCAATGCCCCTCAGTATCTTCCTGTGAGTTCCTGGGTTCGACGTCTTGTGGCATTAACTCTATTGCCACCTCAATATGTTGTCCCTATTTGGAACAGAGTTCTCAAATATCCACCTGTTACTGAAAACGTTGAAGTTGACAACAATCTTCAACGATTTTCCGAATACGTGGGGAAGCAGTGGCTCAGATCTGAAGACAAAATCGCCTTGTGGAACCACTCTGACCACGACGGGCCTCGAACCACTAACAATGCTGAGGGCTATAACAATAGCCTTAATGCTAAGTTCAAACGTGTCCATCCTCGGCTTTCTGTATTCTTAGTAGTATTCCAAGAACTTCATCATGATATTCAGATTCGCGCCCGTCAGCTGTTGAACGGCCATGCCCCTGTCCCACGCCTACGCCGCTATAATCAAAACAATCAGAACATTTCCGATGCGAAAGCCGACTTCATGAATAGAATAAATGAGCTAAACCCTGCCGATCCAAATTATTATGTTAATGTTGATCAAAAAGTTTTGCAGTTTTTGGACAATGTTCAGCATTTTTTGGGATAATGTCTCTATTTCTCCTGTTTTCAAATGAAATTTTGTCTTGTTATTTATTAGATTTAACAACTCTGTGTATTTGCGTAAAATTAAAATGATTAAATCTCAGTAAAATTAATGTTTTAAAACCTAAGATTTTAGTAGTTAATGACTTTGTATGGTAGTACAGTGCCTCTGTAGGACAGCATAGTGCCTCTGCAGGATTGTATAGTGCCTCTATAGGACAGTAAGTGCCTGCGTAGTACAGTGCCTCTGTAGTACAGTTGGTGCCTGAAAGCGACAAGTGCCTCCGTAGGACATAATCTGTAAACCATATAGTACCAAGAGTACATAATACATAAGAGTATGACAAGCGTCATAATCTATATATTATCAGCTTGCTACATCCTCTGCACGCTATCGGCTTACCCCCCCCCCCCCTAAATCAGACCCCCCCCTCTTATCAAAGCAAATTCGAACGCTATGTTTGCACGCTAAAGCTCGAAAACACAACTAGTCAGTTGGTTCAAAGTGTGTCTGTTGCGTGTAAACATAGTGGGCAAATTTCTTTGACAATTTATGGGGGAGGGGTCAACCGATAGCGCGCATCGGATGTAGCGAGCTGATAATACATAGTGTATGTCTCTTGTCATACTCTTATGTATTATGTACTCTTGATTGTACTAAATAAATAAATAGATCTATTCAATAATTATGCAACAGATAAAGCTAAATAATAATCTGCCAGAGATAGACAGATTTAAATAAGCTTAAGCTGCGAAAATGTTCAAGGCTAAAACATAAGAAAAAGCAAATTGTTGTATCCTGAAAAAAAGCAAATTGTTGTATCCTGAAAAAAAGCAAATTGTTGTATCCTGTACTTAACGCACCAGCTGCAAACTATTACAGCGGCACCAAATACATATATTCTATCAGACCACTCGTAACCATTATTACGAATTCTTCATTGGAATTCACCTTACCATAACTCAGTTACACAACTTCACAGATCAAATCACAGCCACAACAATTAAGCTAAACAATAATCTGCCAGACATAGACAGAGTCAAAAACTGTCCAAGACTAAAACATAAGAAGAAAGCAAATTAATATTGCTCATCGAACAAAAATTTAATCTAAAATTTTAGCTGGCTAAGAAGAAAAATTCTAAAATTTGATGTAAATTCAGAAAACCGGGTCAAGACCGGGTCGAAGGTCTTGACCCGGTGACCCGGTGCCATCTCTGGCGCACACCTTACAAAACTGAGGGTTTACTATAAAAAGGTCTACTCCGGGAGGAGCACACTTTTTTAAATTAACGCAATTCTAACTTAGGCCTTTGAAATTTTGTAATTAATTTTTGAAGATTTAAGATTTATACCAAGTTAAGCTTTAAATCACCAAAGTAAATCAAAAAATTTAAAGGCGTACACCAAAGTTCTAATTACACAACGACACAGTTTTATATATATATATATATAGTATATATATATTATATATATATATATATATATATATATATATATATATATATATATATATATATATATATATATATATATATACTATATATATATATATAAAACTGTGTCGTTGTGTAATTAGAACTTTGGTGTACGCCTTTAAATTTTTTGATTTACTTTGGTGATTTAAAGCTTAACTTGGTATAAATCTTAAATCTTCAAAAATTAATTACAAAATTTCAAAGGCCTAAGTTAGAATTGCGTTAATTTAAAAAAGTGTGCTCCTCCCGGAGTAGACCTTTTTATAGTAAACCCTCAGTTTTGTAAGGTGTGCGCCAGAGATGGCACCGGGTCACCGGGTCAAGACCTTCGACCCGGTCTTGACCCGGTTTTCTGAATTTACATCAAATTTTAGAATTTTTCTTCTTAGCCAGCTAAAATTTTAGATTAAATTTTTGTTCGATGAGCAATATTAATTTGCTTTCTTCTTATGTTTTAGTCTTGGACAGTTTTTGACTCTGTCTATGTCTGGCAGATTATTGTTTAGCTTAATTGTTGTGGCTGTGATTTGATCTGTGAAGTTGTGTAACTGAGTTATGGTAAGGTGAATTCCAATGAAGAATTCGTAATAATGGTTACGAGTGGTCTGATAGAATATATGTATTTGGTGCCGCTGTAATAGTTTGCAGCTGGTGCGTTAAGTACAGGATACAACAATTTGCTTTTTTTCAGGATACAACAATTTGCTTTTTTTCAGGATACAACAATTTGCTTTTTCTTATGTTTTAGCCTTGAACATTTTCGCAGCTTAAGCTTATTTAAATCTGTCTATCTCTGGCAGATTATTATTTAGCTTTATCTGTTGCATAATTATTGAATAGATCTATTTATTTATTTAGTACAATCAAGAGTACATAATACATAAGAGTATGACAAGAGACATACACTATGTATTATCAGCTCGCTACATCCGATGCGCGCTATCGGTTGACCCCTCCCCCATAAATTGTCAAAGAAATTTGCCCACTATGTTTACACGCAACAGACACACTTTGAACCAACTGACTAGTTGTGTTTTCGAGCTTTAGCGTGCAAACATAGCGTTCGAATTTGCTTTGATAAGAGGGGGGGGTCTGATTTAGGGGGGGGGGGGTAAGCCGATAGCGTGCAGAGGATGTAGCAAGCTGATAATATATAGATTATGACGCTTGTCATACTCTTATGTATTATGTACTCTTGGTACTATATGGTTTACAGATTATTTTTGCAACCAAGGTAAATGTTGAAGGTACTAGAGTGAACAATTTAATTTAATTTAGCGCAATGCTTAATAAAAGCCAAATTTTTAATGTGCTCATGTTAGACCCTACAAAATTTCGCATACGGTTAAATTATTGGTTTTGCCAACTCGTTTCCGCATAAATTTAGAAAATGCAAGGACTACCATTAAATACATTTAAAAACTTTGAGCAAACAAATGTATGTCATAGCTATTTTTCAGGGTGGTGATGTAACATGGAAGCCGAAGTTTAGCTTGCCTTCTAAGGCAAAATCAAAAATTTTTGCAGATTTTTAAATTTCCTGGAAAACCGGGTCACCTGGTCAGGGCTCAACCGGGTCACCGGGTCAAGCCTAAGTGATCCGGTTCCATCACTGGTGTGCGCCTACCGGAGTAGATCGTTTCACAGTAAGCCCTCAGTTTTGTAAGGTGTGCCCCTACTGGAGCAGAGCATTTCTGTTAAACTGAGAAAATTGTAAGGTGTGCGCCTGACGGAGTATCACCAAGTCGCAACAATATCAAACTAGCTGTGGACTCAGGCTACCACGTTGACAATTTTAAATCTCCGTTGCTTTCTACTATAGGATTTGCACTCTTTTATGTGTGACGACTGTAACCGAGTTTTGATGATGTGGATTGCCCCAAAAATGACTGAAACAATGAATCCAACAATGGTCAATACTGAAGGACAGCTGGAAGACTTCAAAACCTGGCTCAGAACTGTTCAAGAAGACGACGACTTAATCTCTGAGTATAATCAGGTTCAATCTTATATGTCATTTATGTGATTTCTAAAATATGTGTTCTTATTGTTAGCCCATTCGAAATGGTGCAAATGGTAAACCTTTAGCTCGTTTGGTCGCTTGCCCCATTGGTTACGTATACAGCCTATGTTTCTAATAAAAAGGTATAGCCATTACAGTTTAAGCCAGCACCAATTAAATTTAGTTTAGTTTCAAACTATATATATGTTTCTATGCGTTTCATTTAATGCTGTTCTTCGTGCTGCATCTCTTGCGGAATGGTATGCCAAACTTGTGCCCATTGTGAAACTATAATGGTGCCGAAGCTTATTCGTCATACAAGCACGTGTCGCATGCTTTTGCATTCATAGTTCTTTAAATTCATCAAGCGGTCAGCGTTCGTTTGAATTCTGCATTGCAGCTCGCGGCACGGCTCGGCCCGACCCAGATCCACGACCAAAGCTTACAGGCCTGGCAGCGAACTGAACCTCACGGGCTGGGCTGGGCCGCAGGAAGAATGTTTGGCTCGCCATTAGTTTGTGGAAGATATTACCAAGAGTCCATAATTCCCTTATATTATAAGAAGAAGAGTACGCCACTAGAGGGCTTCTCTTCTTGGCATTGCGTAACGGTGCTCCGACCACAATACGCGAATGTTCCCCCGTTTGGGTAGGGGTCGACCAAATCGACATTGCATACCCCCCTCCGTTTGGTGGGTGGGGGGGTAGCCAACAGCCAATCAGATTGCAGAAACCCCCCCCCCTCCGTTTGGTGGGGGGGGGGGGTAGAGCAGAGGATTACGGTAGTTTTTGTTCTACTCGAAAATGGGTTCCCA
>JASAND010006732.1:0-60301 GCA_030248195.1 Trissonchulus latispiculum
CTTTAAAACGACAGAAGGACAAGTAATTAAAATGCTCCTCCGGAGCATGAAAAAGTAATATGGGTGGTGGTCAGGGTTTTCTTTTTCAAAATCGGACCTGTGTAAATCTTGTGTAAATTTAAATTTCAGTGTGTATTTTTGTTTGAAGCTGTGTAAAATCTAAAAGTGTTGTTTTTGAGATATAATACGAAATAAAATAAATTTAAGCGTTATTTTATTGCAACAATGTTATTTTCGGATCATTCAATCAAAAAGATTCTGAGGAAATTTTGTAAATTGTAATAAAATTCGCAATGGAAAAGTCTAAAAAGATTATATAATCCATTAAATGCCAAAACTAGGATTGGACAAATTCTAATTTCTGAAAAAACTTCGCCTACTGAAACCATTTCTTTAATATTCTAACTTTTTGGAATAATTTTTTCACAAACATTCTGGTTATATATATACGTACTAAAAGGTTCGAAGCTTTAATTGCTGTAGGGGAATTTTCCATAATATGGACAGAAAACACCCATTCTGAGCCCCCCCAGAAGTTGAGAAATTTTTTAAAATTATCGGCAAAAACGCATTGAACAGTTGCATTCTTTTAGCTTTCGTTTTGAAGATATACCTATTGTGCTAGACAGCAACATTTTTTGTGGCTCAGACTGCTTTTTATGATAAAAGATACATATGTACAAGACACTGGCGGATCCAGGATGTCGTGAGGGGGGCGGTAAAATGTTTCCAGCGGGGGTCTGGAGGGCGGAGCCCCCCAGAAGTTGAAGAAATTTTTGTTTTTGCAATAAAATCGGTCTTCGGATCTTTAATTCTTTTCATAAACTCTTAAAAAAGTTCTTAAAAATTCTGGACATTTTTAGGCAAAAGTTGTAATTTTCTCCTAAAAATCGGATGCATTTCAAGCTTTTTCTTCATAAATGCAATAAATATGTGGTTAAAATGTAGGAAATTCGCGCCGAACGCGAGAAATTTTGTTTTTTGCCCTTTTTCCTCTTTCTCTCCTTAATTTTTCCTGCCTTCGAATCGCGACGGGGGGGCGCCCCCTGGTTCAAGAAAGGATATTGAATCGTATGTACCTGGGTTTTCTTTAGTGGGGGGGGTGGGGGACCCCCCCACTTTTTGGGTTCCCCCCCACTCGACCCCACCCCCCCCCACGACTCGTTCCCCCCCCACTTTTTTGGGCTTCCCCCCCACTCACTATAAGGTGCCCAGAAAATGCCAAATTTTAAGGATTTTTGGCCAAAATTTTCAAAGATTATTTTCCGGCTTTGCCGGAATTTTTTGTTTAAAAATAGTCTATTTTGGTACTAAATCTTGATTTTTGAGCACTTTTTAGCTTAGATGTAGCAGTATACGTAGAAAACACGCAATTTTTACCGCATTTTTAGCCCATTTTATTTCCCCCCCCCCCACTTTTGGTTCTCTTCCCCCCCCCCCCACCCCCCCACAAGTGGGGGGGGGGGGGGGGATCCCCCCACTTTCCCCCCCCCCCCACTTTATACTATCTTACAAATATTTGCACGCTGTACGTGAATAAATTATACGCAACCGGATAAGCAGATGTATATATTTGCAGAAACAACCTATAGTCATGTCGTAATGCAGAAAACCATGGTAAATGATTGAAAAGCGGCGGGGGTCTGGGGGCGGCAGACCCCAGCTAGAAGCTAGAGCTATTTTAAATATGAAGGGCTTGAAAACATTTTTTCAGAGCACTTTTTGCAAAAATTTTCGAAAATGTGGCTGTGTATTTTGGTGTGTAAATTAGTTTTTCACTGTGTAAATTTATTTATTTTGTGTAAATACACAGTATTTTACACAAAAAGAAAACCCTGGTGGTGGTGAGGTTGTAAAATCAAGAGAGGACTAGTCTTAAAAATGCTTAATATGGGGCTAGGTTCAAAAAAAGAAGAGGACTAGGTTGTGGGCGAATTAATATGGGCACAGCTTCGCCGAGCAACCCATATTCGCGGGCTTTCACGCTTCGCCATGGCGATTGTCATATACAAAGCGATTAATGTCGGCAATAACAACAATTCCAGCAGTTCAACAATCGCTGCAAGTTGCTTGATAAAAAGTTAGATTAGCTAGGCATATATACGTAAACTATATATATAGTAATTTGGTTGTGCTGGACTACGGCAAGCAACGAGAAAAAAACCAAGGCTATGATTGTAAAGCTAGCGGTTCAATGGAAATAGAAGATCGTCAGAGAGTCCTGAAATTATTGTTGAAATATAGGCTTTTCTTATAAATGGTTAAAATGCACACTAATATTAAGAGTTTGTTGAAACAAATGTTTGCTTCCATTAAAACTCGTTAATCAGAGTTGTATATATTATTTACGCACCGTAACTAAATCTGAACACTGGTATACGTTTGTGTATGTGTATAACTTCTTCAGTCCGCGAATATGGGTTGCTCGGCGAAGCTGTGCCCATATTAATTCGCCCACAACCTAGTCCTCTTCTTTTTTTGAACCTAGCCCCATATTAAGCATTTTTAAGACTAGTCCTCTCTTGATTTTACAACCTCACCACCACCCATATTACTTTTTCATGCTCCGGAGGAGCATTTTAATTACTTGTATATATATATACATGTTTAAGGCGGAAATGAAATTTTCTACGAAAGGACGCATTTCAAGTTTCCTTCGTAAACACAATATCCCGGGTTCCAGGGACTTGGGACCCTCCCTCCTCGCTTCCCTTTTGGCAGCTAAACTTTTCTGCATTTGTATATACTACTGTTTTTTCCAGAATTTTGTTGTGGCGGTTGAAGAAACAGCTCTGCATTAATGTCACTGATGAGGAAGAAAAAGAAACGGCCAGAAATTTCTGCGCCGATGAACTTTCAACATCGAGTGCACACAGGCTTCGACCTTAATTCTGGAACGTAAGTTATGCTGTACGTGTGTATATATATATACGTATATTGTATATATAATATATATATACATATATATTATTTATTTGCTTACTTGCTTTATCTTGAGGCCTGTGCAGGATCCTCTGCTGGGGCCCGTTGCATAAAAGTGATTAGTTGATTATTGTAGCAGTTTTACGAGCAAAACGTTTGCTGCAGTCCACCGTTTTTGCAGCTTTTGGTATCATATCTTAGCTATTGAAGTGCTTTATTTAGAAATAACGAAGTATTTAATTTATCCTCACTGACTCATTCAGTCAAAGAAAAATTTTTAACTCAATCGTAATTTGTTTACTTTTTACGCAGGCATCATTCCAATTTAAGGGGGGCGGTCCACTTTAGGGTCATTTTTTCGACCTTCTCCGATTTTTCTCATTTTTAACAAACAAACAAACAAACAAACAGTTTATTCAGTAAGTCACAAAAATTATGTACAATAATAAAAACGTTTACTGAATAGGACAACACAGAATTGTACAGACAATTACTTACGTGCGCCTCAATATAAAACGTGAACGTTATTGAGAAAACATATATACGTGCATAATATTAACAAAACTGCATAAAACAGAATAAAACTCAGTCAGTCAGCCTTAAAAACCTTACAAAACACCGATATATCTGTATCTTTCAATTTTTGTTTAAAGGATTGCAAACTAGTAGCATTTACGGTTTCTCTAGGGAGAGAATTCCAGACATTAACAACCCTGTTACCGAAAAAATGCTTTTTCTCGTTTCTACGACAAGGAGCTGCCTGCAACATAAGATTATGACCTCGTAAACCCAAGTCACCCCTAAACATAACATAATCCGTAAGGTCAACTTTATCAAGTCCATTCACTAATTTTCACATATTTTATTGTCCAAGCAGCCAGTATAATATCCAAAGAAGGAATCCCTTGGAATTTTATGATCCCTCCAGGGACGTAAATGCAGCACGAGATCTAGCTATCCTGTACCGTATTTCGTTAGTGACAGAGCCGTTGCTGCTAATTTCTGATCCAAGATATCGGAAGGCATTGACATTCTCTAGTTATATATTCACCACTATCTTGTACTGTTTTACGGCTGCGAAAGTTGGCCTTTAAAGCAGGCGGACATGTCCCTCCTCTCTGGCTTTGAAATGCGCTCTATTCGTAGGATCTAAAGGATTGACTATGCTGCCCACATCTCGAATGCCACCATCCGAGAACGTCTGCATCGACCTTCTATGGAGACTGTCATAAGGAGAAGGCGTTTAAAATACCTGGGACACGTGTTGCGCATGCCACCCTCTCGCCTTCCGTATATCACCATCTCCTTCGCCCCACCACCTGATTGGCGAAGACCCAGGGGTGGTGTCAGACAAACGTGGCTACGAGTGGTGCAGAAGGACCTTCAGCGGCTGTCTGGAACCTACGGGCGGCACTGGCACGGTGACTGGATTGGTATCTGCCGAACTCTGGCAAGTGATCGAGATCAGTGGCGTATGATGGATCAATGGATGCCTGATTGGATACCAGCAATATATACATCGGACACGATGTGGCTGAATAAACAAAAAAACGAAACAGCCGCAAAAATAGCTATTTTAAGCATTTTTGAAAAATTTGGAACCGCCCTCCCAGAAATTGTTGCCTAGGAAAAAGCCAGCCAAACTATCCTCGGCGTAGTCGGAAAATTATTAAAAATTTGTCTATTTTTGGCAAAAATTCGGGCACCCAAAAAATCGCTTGGGAAGCACAAATTCCGGGAGGTCGATTTCGGGGGGAGAGGGTCAATTTCGCCCCCCCTGTAAAACTACCCTGAATTACCCTGTTTTAGTCAAAAAACTGTGAGCACATATAGCAATGTTCACAAAATATAGCGAGGTTCACAAAAAAATCAAAAATCGAATTTTTGCTGGCAATTTCGCAAATGAAGTCCGATCGAAAAACTTTTGGTACGTATGGAACGGCAGTGACCCCCCTCTACATATGGTGCAAATTTCATGCCGGTAGCCCTCATGTAGCGTGAGTAATAAAAAGATTTCGTGATTTTTTTGTGAACGAATTCAGAAAAAATCACTTGTTCACAAAAAAATCACCACCGGATCTGATCTCAGGATATAGCTAGGAAATTTTTGTTTTCATGCATAAATAGAGCATAGTCCATAGTGTTATTATGTAAAAAAATTTGGACCCCAAAGTTTTTTTGCACAGGCTGAACTTCGAATTTTGGTTCTCGGCCTCCGGGTCTAAAGTAGCTACCCAGGCCAATGTGCTTGACCTTTATTATTGATACCAGGAAGCTAGCAATCCACTTATTTTGTGTTCAGTTTCTCTAGTAAGCACAGAACAAACAATTTGGCGGAGTAATTTCGTATCTGGAATGGTCACGTGACTTGGCCTAGGGTCACGTGACCTGGGTCGGGGTCACGTGACTGGTCAAAAATTTTATTTCAAGGTCCCAGAAGCCTAAAAACTCGCCTATATAGGTTTTTCGGTGCGTGAATTCAAATTTGGCATTAGTTTTTAGGTAGCGTTTGCCCAGATAATTGATCCTGACCACCCCCTGGGTCCGGAGGGTCCGGGCCGGGTCCATCGGCCGGACCGTCTGTCAGAAGGGGGTTGAGGTGCCTAAAACATGCTCTATATAGGTTTTCCGGGTAGCTGAGCTCGAATTTGGCATTAGTTTTACCCTAGCGGTTGCCCCAGAGGCATTTTATAAAAAGTTGATAGTGATTTTTCTTTTGTGAACTTGTTCACAAAAAAATATCACCCGCCGGTGGCGAACCCAGAGGACATGGCAGGGAATCCAATATATGGTTGGATAGCTTAGAGTTAGGACATGTCACAAGCATAATATGGGGTAGCTGCGCAAAGTCCATAGTGAGTACCAGCAAAAATTTCAATTTTGGTCCGGAGTTGTCCGAGGGTACGATTTTGGGTGGGTCGACTATTTTGGGCACCCTAGTCGGAGGAGTTGGACCTCGGCAGCCAAACTTATATATGTTAGGGTTGGGACTTGTGGCTATTACCATGCAAAAAATTTTCCGGTTTTCCGGCTGCGGCTTGTTGTTAACCGTCTAGGTGGGTGATTTTTTTTGTGAATTTTCGGGGTGATTTATTTGTGAACGTTGCTATACAATCAAAAATCGAATTTTTGCTGGCAATTTCGCAAATGAAGACCGATCGAAAAACTTTTGGTACGTATGGAACGGTAGTGACCCCCACTACTTATGGTGCAAATTTCATGTCGATAGCCCTTGTGTAGCGAGAGTATTAAAAAATTTTTGTGATTTTTTTGTTAACTAATTCACAAAATCATCATGGGTTCGCAAAAAATCACCCACGGATCAAATCTCAGGATACAGCCTGCGGTTTTTTCACTGGGTGGTTGTGGGGCCCCACGTTTTGGGTTCCCCCTCCCACTCGAACTCTCCCCCTCCCACTCGTCCCCCCCCCAACTTTTTTGGACTTCCCCCCACTCACTCTAAGGTGCCCAGAAATTGCCAAATTTTTAGGATTTTTGGTCAAAATCTTCAAAAATTTTCCGGTCAGAAATCGTCTATTTTGGTGCCAAAACTTAATTTTTGAGCACTTTTAAGCATAGTTATTGTAGTGCATGTGGAAAACAAGCTGTTTATAGTGTATTTTTGGCATTTTTAGCCCATTTTATTCCCCCCCACTTCTGGACTAAAATTATTCTGGACTGGACTTCCCACTATTGTTATTATGTAAAAAATTTGGACCGCCAAGTTTATTTTGCACAGGCTGATCTTCGAATTTCCAAAGTGGGTACCCAGGCCAATATGCATGACTTGGCCTTGATTATTCATATCAGGAAGCTAGGAACCCATTTATTTTATGTTCTGTTGCTCTAGTAAGCACAGAACAAATAATTTGGTCAAGTAATTTCGCATCTGGAGTGGTCACGTAACTTTGCCTAGTGTCACGTGACCTGGGTCGAGGTCACGTGACTGACCAAAAATTTTATCTCAAGGTCCCAGATGATTAAAAACTCGCCTATATATATAAGTTTTTCGGTGCGTAGAATTCAAATTTGTAATTAGTTTTAGGTAGCTTTTGCCCAAATAGTTGATCCTGACCACCCCCTGGGTCCGGAGGGTCCGGGCCGGGTCCATCGGCCGGACCGTCTGCCAGAAGGGGGTTGAGGCACTTTAAACATGCGCTGTATAGGTTTTCTTGACGCTGAGCTCGAATCTGGCTTAGTTTTGCCCTAGCGATTGCGCCAGAGGCTTTTTACAAAAAGTTGATAGTGATTTTTTTGTGAATTTGTTAACAAAAGAAAAATCACCCGCCGGTGGCGAAGCCAGAGTGTATGGTTGACCCATAACCCACAATATACGGTTGGATAGCTTAGAGTTAGGACATGTAACATGGATAATATGGGGTAGCTGCGCAAAGTCCAATGTGAGTACCAGCAAAAACTTCAATTTTGGTCAAGAGTTGTCCGAGGGTCGGATTTTGGGTGGGTCGACTATTTTGCGCACCCTAGTCGGAGGCGTTGGGTGTCGGCTGCCAAACTCACATATGTTAAGACTGGGACTTGTGGCTATTACCATGGAATAAATTTTTGGCTGCGAGTTGTATTATCCGTCTAGGTGCGTGATTGTTTTTTGTGAATTTTCGGGGGTGATTGTTTTTTGTGAACATTGCTATTGCCGTTGTAGCCTTCGTTAATCTAAGCTACCGTTAGGAAATGCACATTCAATGAGATTACTTTTAAATCTGGAAATTACAGGAATTCAATTTACTGCCGAAAAGTAAAAGTCTTGAAGGTTTTCAGACCCAAATTTTCGCAATTTTTAAAAATTCTCAACGTGTGGGAGCGCTGCCCCCTGACCCTCCGCTATAAATATGTATATTCAAAAGTCTTCGACTCAAATATAAACATTCAGTACATTCAAATATCGTTTACAAAAACTACCTATGCAAGCAGTTTCTGGTCTTTTTTCATCAGGAACTACAAAATGTAGTAAGATAAATGCTGTGAAAACAGTTAAAAACGTGTTACGTTATTCTGAGGAAAAGTGAATTTTAGAAAAACATTTTTAAAAACATTTAAAAACACTTAAAGCACAGGTGAAACTTACTGCTTATCTCGAATAGTCTCTTGTTACAGGATTTGTAAGCTAGACAGTTTTTTATTTGATAGGTTTACTGGCCTCCCTACTCAATGGCAAAGTTTGATCGGATCTATGCATACAGATAGAGGTCGTCCAAAACCAATTGTGGACCCTTCCTGTATTACACCTGTTGAAATAATGGAAATCAAGGTAAGTATATAGTGTCGATTGACTATTTAAGATTAGAACCCCTAGATATAACATGTCATATTTATATATTTTTTATTTGTTTCTTGAATCTTCAGTCTCAGGCGCTCCAGTACGAATTTTGGCTTAACCGGAGTGCCATATTATATATACTGCCTTGCCGATACTTACCTCCGCAAGCAGGACTGTTAAGGACTGTCTTGGATGGTGATTTTCTTTCCCCTATTTTGGTTGATAACTTTTGCGAATGCAATCCAAAATGTCTGAAGCTTTCAGAATTACTGTTTCGGTACTTTTTGTTTTTTGCCGCACTGAATCTGGGATTTCGTGACAGGGGGTGCGGGGGCCCCCGGAAAATTTTTTCGATTCTGGGTCTGGGGGGATCTGCCTCTTCGGTCTTCAAATTTTTATTTCTTTGCATTTTGAACTGCGAAAAGTTTTAAAAATATTACTGGAAATTTTCAAGAAAAATTTGGATGCATTCAAGCCTTTTCGTCATGAACAGTATGGATATGCTGTTGAGGAAAGAAATTTCGCGCCGACGCTGCGAAAGTTTTCGGTATTTTCCCGTTATCTATTTATCTCGTTAATTTTTCCGCCTTGAGCGGCCCTCCCGCCTCCCCCTGGACCCGCCCATGTTTTGTCATCTCACATTTCCTTCAAATTAAACAAAATTATATTCAATCGAAGGAGCTCGTCAAATTGTATACTTTGCTCTTCTGGGGGCGCAGAAAATATCATGTTATCATGTTATAAAAAATATCTTCTTCTAGAAATATCATGTTTGAAACACAATTTTTCCAGCAAGTTTGCACAATTTTGCCTCTAGTTGAAGTTCAAATCCAGCTGTTCCAGGCTTGCGTCAGGGCTAATTTCATTTGCGTCAAACGAAAAAATTTACGTCATGACGCAGCCCCTGACGCAAAAAAACCATGTCTAGAGGAGTCATTAATACATGAAAATAATCCGTAGGGGTTGCCATTCTTCAAACTACAAGAATTTTCCCAAAATTCCAAACAATGAGTTTTCCACGTTCAAAAGTTTGAAAAAATGGCGTTTTTTCCCCGATTGACTATATATATATACATATCAGATTTGAGAAAATAATGAAGCATTTACAAATTTTTAACAATTTCTTACATTGAAACAAACATGAAAACTGATGTAAGTGATACTGATGCAGTGATGCTTACTGATATACGCAAGTGTTGGAATGTCTGTGTCTATCCAGATTAGCTGTAAGAAATATATATTTCAAGATTTAAGAAATTCCGTTTTCTGTGTTGAAATACGACTGAAATTTATAATTGTACGTAACGTTGTAAGCAAAAAATTTAAATTTGTCATAGAGAAATAATGATAAACGCCTGTCTGCAGTCACTAAGGCAACAGCCTTAGTCCGAACAGGGAGAGCCAATGGGCGCTGTGAGCGCTCTTACCCAGAGAGAACTAATCTCTGGAGCTCCTGCCTGGTTGTCCAAGAAGAAGACAGCCAGCTCGCAGATCCGCGAGCCACTGCGGTCCTCTTTCTGTGCATAGCACAGTCAGAGAGATTTTTATGAAACCTTCTCTGGCTATGTTGCAGCACAGATAGAGCCGAGCTGGCTGGCCTCTTCTTGGACAACCAGGCAGGAGCTCCAGAGACTTGTTCTCTCTCTGTAAGGCGCTCACAGCACCCATTGGTTCTCCTGTTGGAACTAAGGCTAGTAAGCTTAGGCAGGCGTTTTTCATTATTTCTCTCTGATTAATGCCTTGTATCCTTCGTGGATCCGCCTGCTGGCCCGCGTTTACCTTATTTTCTTGATGAAAAATTTATATAAATCTGAGTAGATAGGCTTGTAGTTTAGGAAAAACAGATTATTTTCTGGATGCGTGCATGCATATATAGGGGGGTGGGGCAACTTGGGACAAAAATTTTGGCAGAAATGCTGCCATTCGTCATAGCCCTGACTGATCTATACAAAAATTATGCCTATCGATTCTGCGAGCTCGGGGCTACATGGAACTACAGCGTTTTTGCTATATATTCAAAGCGTTAGTGCACTACGACAATAAACGTGTCGTCCCAAGTTAGAAATTCTAAGTTGCCCCGCAGTCCAACTTGGGATGAAGGTGGCGATCGGAAGCGGTTTCAACCAGCTATCATTAATTCCTTTGGCTAAAATCGAAGGAAACTTTATCTAAAATGTAGAGGAAGTCGAGACGAACAAAATGATACCAAAACTGCGCAGTAATTGGAAAGGTTTCAAGCTTTAAGGGTCCCAAAGCCAATTTTCCATTTTTAATGCAATTTTAACACTGATTTTTGAAATTTCTTCGCACGCGGTTCTAAATAAAGGTCAAATGCTTTAAAATGACCAAATTATGACTTCCATGTTTTGGTTTTGCATTACCTGCCATTTGTTTGTACTATTTTTTGAAGTTTTCCAGCCTTAGCCAACGCCATCAAAGGGTGTAAAGATTTTGCAAAAATTGTCGGTAAAAATTCATAGTAAAGCCTTCAAACAATGTTTTTTGGATTCTGCAGTAAAAAAATACCCATGCAGGTAAAGTTTGAACATAATGGGAGTGATAAGAAGGATTTATTAGCCAAACAGTTCTTTGAACAATTTCAAAATTTTTGTTTTACCTCGATAAAAATTTTTGTGTACGCATTAGCAAAAAAGCATTAATGTCACTGAAAAATTCAGGATATTTTACCCTAGAAAACATGTTTTCATGGCTCCGCAATTGGAGTTATTACAGGAATTATTAAATTTGAAAAAGGTATACTTTTTTTGGATAGAAAATGTGACTTGTATAGTTGGATGTAAAATGACACACATAAAACGTATATGGCCGATTTTTTGTTTACTAGAAAGTAAAATGCACGTGCTTTCAGAAAAATATAAATTTATGCAAATTAGGTGGGAGAATAGTATGGTATAGGCTTAAACAGATGTTAGGTCAATTTTTTCCAATGTTGCCCCGGGTTCCCAAGTTGCCCCACCCCCCTATATATTTATTTATCGCGTTATTTCTTTAGACAATAGTGCGTGGTGATTCATATCGGGCTTCACATGGCCGTAGTTGCTTCCCCCAGACAATATCTGTTGCACGAAGTAATTCCTTGAGACAGACGACTCCTCCTCCATTTCAGGGATTAGCTCAGGTTGGAATGAGAATTCCTTCTCCTTTAATTGAAGGTCAGTATTTTTGCTTAGCATTTGGCGTTGCCGTATTTTATTTTGTAGCTATATATAACGGTACACATGTTTGTAGAGTTTCTATTACCCTTGTTTCTGTACGTGTAAACAGGTGTATATATAGCCAGTAGGAGTATATAGCCAGTCCAGTATATATATAGTTCATGACGGTTTCCGATCCACTTTTTTCGAAGAAATAGTTTCAATAAAATGCTTTGTATTATATACTTGATTAAAAAACTTGTGCAAAAAAGTTTAGCGTTAAGTGTAAGCACTGCAAGAACAAAATTGGCGATGGCCAGTAAAAGTGAACATTTCTTCAGTTTCAAGCCGGGGCAGACCGTAACGGTCGGTGGCTGGATCCCCAGGGATAGCAAAACTATCACAGCTTTGCGAATCCAGTTATCCATCCTTAGCAGTTGGGTTAATAATAAGTATCATTATGATGTCGATGAGAAGGCATATACGTATATAACAAGAGTTTGTTTATGTAGAAGGGCGGGCCCCTTTCCCATGTTGTACGTATATATGCTGTCATCAGTTGAGGTGACACTCCTAGCTCTACGGCTACGAATACGGAGATGAGCGCCGACACCAAAGTCCTGTCACCGTGTGGAATATTATGTTGTGGGACAAGCCTTCGCCTTTTTAACCTTACCCAGGGGCCGAGGGTGATCTTCCATTTGATTAAAATAAAAATTATTTTTTAGCAGTTCATTTTATGAAAACTGAACAGAAAATTCGTTTTGAGCTTCTGTAGACTTGTAATTCTGTCGTATGCTACCAAAGCTATATAAGTTGGGAATAGTTTTTGGTTTGCCACCACCCCTCCTCTCATTTTTTGGCTACTTGTAGACATCTGCTTTACTTGGAAGTGCAATTTAGTATTCTGATTTTGTAGAATGCTTGTTGTTTGACTTTTGATTTATTTGGTTTGTAGAAGGATCTGCATCCCGTGCTTCAAGCGAAAACCAGAATATTGCTTATGATTCATCTGTCAGGTATATATTGCTCTAGAAACCACCGGTCACGTCTCACCTTCTCACTTTGGTGATGTTCACAGGAAACTGCGATAATTCTTGGTATCTAAATGCATTTTAAAAGCCGGACATTCAAGGACTATTGTACATACAAACGAAGGAGCATGTTGCTATATCTTGTGTAATAAACAGTTTCCATAAAAAAACTTAGAAATTAAAATAGGGTCTCTAGTCCATGATGCCTGCTAGTGTGATCACGATCTTGTCTGTAGGGATCGACCGGAACTCCAAAAAACCGGAACCGGAACCGGAATTGGCTTTAAAAAACCGGAACCTGAACCGGAACCAGCTCTTTAACACTACAAGAATCGAAGATTTTTTCTGACGTTTTGGACAATTTTTGCACAATTTTTCGCTTTTTTATAGTTATATACTAGAACAACATTGTAATAACGTTTGCTTTATATTTTATATATATATAGTTATTTCAATCCAGGAACATGAAATTTGCAATTTATTAAGAGATTTTTGTCTTATAGCATAGTTAAACTTTACTACATTATAGCTTTAAAATTGAAATCTAAAATTAATTATACACGGTATGAATATGCTATATTTATATTATTCGAGCACATTTTCGATGAATAAACGGCATCTATATTTTTACATTCTATATACGAATTTCGGTGAATAATTTAATCGAATGCAAGTTGACTTAAAGGACATTTACTTGCAAATAAAATTTAACTTCTTACTTGGTTAAGCTGAATTTTAAATTAAGCTAAATATAAGTAGATAGAAATTGATTCCTCCAAAATTTTTGCGAGCACCAACAACTGCTCCATCGACAAAATAAATCATAAACATGTTTAGTTTTTATCTGGCTTGCCTGATAATTTCTAGTCATAATCAAAAAGTTCATTTAACTTTACTAGAAGCGGAAAAGTTGCAGCATTTTCAAAACGCAAAATAAAAAATAATAATGCCATTTACATTTCGTCTATTACCATTTTAGTTTACTTTTATTCTCTCCGTACTTCAGACAAAATTAAAATTTTTCTGAAAATTACTGTTTTGTATAACTTCCGTATTGTAAATCTAATCTGGTTATGAACTTAGGTAACATCAGCTATATACAAAATTGGACTTGTTTAGAACATCGGCTTTTAATTCCTTAGCTTGTTGTTATATCTCAGTATAATTACTTTGTTATTGGAGTTTTCTGATTAAAATGAAAATGGTTTTTGCATGGTTGAAATATTATATATAAGTTATCATTATATATAAGCCAAAAGTATTTTTCACAAGTTTCAAAGAAAGCCGAAATGCACAATTTCTCCAACTTTAATTAAACAAAATTTCTTCCTTTTGGCTAGCTTCATCAGGATTTTTAAATTTTAAATGACGTTTCTTCAAAAGATTTTTAAAAACCATTGCTATTTGTTCCATCCATAATTTTTTAGTAATTCTGTTGATCTGCGCACTGGATTAATTACTAAACAAAGCAACAAACTTACGTAGTCCATATTTAAAGTCCAGTCTCGATTTAAACAATTAAAAAGATTAAATTTAAGCTAAAACTGACATTTGATTATACAAACAGCGCACTCTATAACTTTGAAATAGCATAGGTCGACGGTAAGGCTTCAATAATTTAAATTCAGCATTAGGTATACTTAAATTTTAAAGTTTCGGCGGTCTTGTGCTATCTAATCTGACTTATTAAGTATTATTTTTGTTTTATAATATATATATTATATAATATTCATAACAACGATACATTAGACATGATTATTACAAATTCGAAACATTCTAAGTAATGCAATAGCGCCGCAGGCGGAAATTTTTGAATAAATCATAATGGTTATAAGAGAATCGAGTTTTTCAAAAAGTTTTAAAGAAGTTTGATAAAATTTTTGAAAATTTTAATAAAATTTTGCTTTTGATAATTGGCTAAAATTGGTTCCGGTTCCGGTACGTTTTCAAAAACCGGAACCGGAATTCCGGTCGATCCCTACTTGTCTGTCCAAAACAAAAAATCTGATTCTCAGATTGAGCTACCTGTCCTGCTAAAACTGAAGATCCTTATTTTGATATCTGTACTACTTACATTTACGTTTTGATTTCATCTTGCAGACGCCCATCCTATGGTTCTGAATCTCCGTCACAGCAACCTCCTCATCCTCCGCCCGCCTATCGGTTCCCCCCTCCTCGACTTACAGGTCAGTCTCCGATGTCGCCTCCTGGCTATCGTCTCCCTCAACCCGCGCCCTCGCCTTCCCCATTCAGTCCTCCTAGAGCTACTCACTCTTTGGATGCTAGATTCCAGCATCAACTGCGACTGGCATCGCAACCGCCACCACATGTGCCAGCTGTGCAGGACTTGCACAGGCCGCATAATCAAGCTGGGTTGGTCTTTTGAATGAATTCGGTGGAGTTTCTGTATGATATTTTTGGTTGCTTCTGCTTCAATACAATTCAAATGTTGAATGATAAAGATATCTTGTGAAGCTATACATCCGTTTTGAACGCTGGCATCTTACATTGGGGTTGGCCGCCATTTCTGATACCCTCCATACATTTCGGCATGTCCCCACCCTCTTTTTTGACGGTTGCCCAAACGTGTCGAAAAATTAAGTTTTTTAATTTTAACTTATATGGCTCGAGCTCATTTTATCTTTAAAACAGCGATTTTTGCATTTTACCTTAAAACTTTAGGAAAATGCCTTGGTCTTGCCCCCGCTAAATTCTCCGTCCCTGTGAAAAGGTTGTTTCTGACCCCTAAGAAAATGCCGGGAACGTCTCCATTCGAAATGTGACATTGTAAAGTTTTGGTTGCTGGTATACGTATATATACGTATATTTATGGAAATCTCTTCTTGTTATGATTTTTCCGAATTAGTTCTGGCTTGTTTGGTTTCAGTACTGACCATCTGGTAAATTCCACACCACTTAACAGTCTTCCTGGTAAGAAACATATTTATTCTTTCTTAGTTTCTTTTTGATAAGTATTTTGATCTTTGCATGACTGGCTGTGGAGCTACTGCTATTATGGAAAGTTTTGGAAAAATGCAATGAATGTTACTGAAAAAGATAATGAAACTAGACATAACACACTTTAATCTGTAATTTCGTAATTCTTAATGCGCTGAGCTTTTAGAATCTGATGCATATCGACCTAACCAAATTATGAAAATGTCAAAATCAGAATCGGATGGTTTAACCCATATTGGATCTCAAGTAAGAAGAGTTCATTGTGTCTTTTAGTATTAGTATATATGATTTTCGAAGTCAAGCAGAACTGCTTATTTTTGTTTTTTCCGTTTGAGAATATGAGTATTGACAGCTTTGACTTTCCCGCAGTTCATTTTTATTTGCTTAATGTAAATTATATATGCATCTTTTACGTTTTCGTTACTTCAGAAAATAAATGGTGATAGTCGACCTTATGAATTGAATGGAAGCATAGTGCCTTTGTCGGGTCAAAAGCCTTCTACTCCCAACGACCAACAGCGTTTAACCCATGAACAGGTGACCAAAATTAGGTGGCTTTTCCTTTTTCATTATCTAACATATTGTTTGCCGGAGAAACGTCGTAACTTTATCATGATGCCTCAACCAACCGGAACCCGATTCTGTTGCTTCGAAATAGTAGCTTGTTTCGGATTCTTCAACTTCTGAAGGGTCGATCCCAGACACCGAGGAAAACGACCGGAGTCTTAATTTCTCGGAGGCACAGTCGGTGTTTTTTGCTCAAACAAGTGCGCAATGACACACTTTTTTCTGAAAGGAGCAAAAAAATTTGGGCTTGTGCGCACGCGTGCGCACCTTTTATAGCGACACGGAGAGAAAATTACTGAAAGTTAATTGGTCAAAGTGCTCAAAAAATTGCTCCTGGCTCTCAATTTTAGAAAAAATCTCCAATAGACCCCGTCCTAACTTGCCTACTACTGGTTTATCGCTAAAAGTTATGACCTAACTTTCAGTAAAGATGGCAATGCTAGCATTAATATACAAGCACCCATGGCCTAACGTGCGTATGATTAGTCCTGTTTGTACTTGCAACTCGCATTGTATATTCAAGTTATGAAATATAAAACTGGTTGCCAAATTTTAATTTTAGTCAGCCAGTTTTTGGAGGAATTTACAAAACTTTAACAGACGGTTCCGTAACAGCTAGGTCTATGTTATTATCCGTGTTTTCTCTACCCACCGACAGTTCAAAAAGAATTTAAAAACAGAGATGCTCTGGGCTGAGCCCTGAAAATTGCTGAAATCAGATGTCGGAATCTTGAATCATTGTCTGAAAACTGCGTAATTTTCGATGAAATTTCAAACTTGCGTATATTTTAGTTTTTATAAAAAGCACTGCAGTGAGGATTCTTAGCTTGCAAACAACTTAAACATTGCCAAAAGGTTTCATTATTTCGCTAAATTTACAGGATAAGAATTAACTTTTATATCCAGAAAACTTGATACAAATTTACTTTTATATCAATAAAACTTGAAGATACGTATCATACGTAGTTAAATGGTTGCTATTTGTTAAAGTATTTTGCTTCTACGCCCCAGACCTGTCGTTGCAAAGTTAGGTTAGTTTGCAAAATTGTTCAGCCATTAAGTTCTGGAATCTTATAATCAGTAGCTCTGAAGATTGTGGAAAGGTCGTACAATTACTAATAAATGCAAAACAGGAATTTTTTACTAAATTTTAGCATTTTTTCTGCTATGCGCACTTTTTTAACAAATTGCGCTAAAAAATTTGGGGCAGTGCGCAGAAGAGCGCAAAAGTGTCCGAGCAAAAAAACACTGAGCACAGTGTCGCCGACTCCGGAGTGTGACCTTCAAATTAACTTAAAATTTGAAATATTGTTGTATGTAGTAAGTTTTAATAGGGTCATGTGGTAGGTTTTTATTTTATGCAACAATTTTTTGATTGGAATTTAGACATTCTTGCCGTTTTTAATGAAGTTGTCTCCTTTTCCTGATTCTAAATCATAGATACATAGACTCCGATGCTTCGGCACATATTTTTGCCGGAACTTGAGCCGTAGTGTCTCTGTAATTGAATGTTTTGTGAAATTGTGAGTGATTTGTTTTAGTTTCGTGCCGCCCTGCAATTAATCGTGAACCAAGGAGATCCTCAAGGGGACCTCAGTGACTTTGTTCGAATTGGTGAAGGATCCACTGGAATTGTTTGTACGGCCATTCACGCTGGAATGGCCGGTAAACGGGTTGCTGTAAAGAAGATGAATCTGCGGAAACAGCAAAGGAGAGAATTGCTGTTTAACGAGGTTACCATCTTCATTATTTGTATATTAGACTCACTGCACGTTTTCCCGTTTGTCTGTATTATCAACAGTAGTTCAAGCCATTGCTTGTGGTTTTATTAAATACCTTATTTTTAAGCTTACAACAACTGTATTTTTCGGGCAATAAACTTTCAAGAGCCATTAAGTTTTAAGTTAACTATGTATTTAGGTTGTCATTATGAGAGACTACCATCATCCTCATATTGTACAAATGTACAGCTCTTGGTTGGTTGGTGACGAGCTATGGGTTGTGATGGAATATCTTGAAGGCGGTGCTTTGACTGATATTGTTACGCATTCGAGGTACTCCCTCAAAATACACTCATAAATTTTCAACGATGAAATGTTTTTTATTGTCGCAATATTATGTTTAGTTATTTCAGTGGGCGTTACAGACTGACATGTGCTGGAAACGGATTTTGGATGGAGGATGGTTGCTTTCAAAATTTCTGATTTTTCAGTTTTTTTTGAAACATTAATTTTGTCAGACAAAAACAATTCCTTTTGGGCTGAGCCTCCTATCTATAGAGAATGCGTTTTGTGGTTATCTTTTCCCCTAATTGGCATATGATCATTTGTTATTGCCTGTTTCGTACATATATTTTATATTAAGACGATTGATTGCATAAGTATTGACATTGTAATCTTACGCTCGTTTGCTTTCAGAATGGATGAGGACCAAATAGCAACAGTGTGCAAACAGTGTCTTGAAGCCCTGGACTACCTGCATTCTCAAGGGGTGAGTTTGTCTGCCTATACCTGCGCTGTGTCTGTGACATGTCAAGTTGCGTTGCCTGATCGTGAAGTACGTAGCCGGGCTGTTTCTAGACAAAAAATGGGGAAGGTAAAAGTTGGAGACAAAAAAATGGTCTGAAATTGTCAACAACGCAGCAAAACTGCATTGTTTCGACATACTGTTGTTACTAAGATAAAAAGTGCTTAAAATTTAGATTTAGTGCCAAAGATAGACAATTTTAGACCAGAAACTTTGGCGAAACTTTGGACGTAAAATTTGGCAATTTCTGGGCACCTCAGGGTAAGTTGGGGAGTTTAAAACTGGGTGTGTTTTTGAGTAAGAGCTGGAAAGCGGTCGACGGGGGACTGCAAGGTGGAGCGCCCTCCCCCATTGGGAAATGCCTTGCGCAGGATCAGGATAATAACAATGTAATATCGTCAATTTGGTTGTAAAATGTGAATTGGCTTTGTTTGTTTCATATTCGCCATGTGAATAAGGTGATTGCATAATTAGATGTAAATGTACGTCATAATATATCTGCATTTTCTGTAATAGGTAATCCACCGAGACATCAAATCAGACTCAATTCTTCTCGCAATTGATGGAACCGTACGTCGAAATAGCTTACTTTCTTGAAGTTTCTTTGTTTGCTCTGCCTTGTTTTGCTTATTTTTTGTGTCTTGCTATATTATAATTGCAGACAATTTGATTTGTTATAATTATAAACAAATTAATTCTTAAGTTGTGGGTGCAGCTCCTTCGTAAATGTGTACTGTAGTTGTCAAAATTCCATTCTCCTCACCGTTAACTAAACAGTGCTCAAGAAATGTCTTGATTTTGTGATACTATTGTAGTGTGATCGACTAGAGTATTCGTGTAATTTTTAATTCTCATCTCTGGCATGTATACAAACTTTGCTTTTCTCTGAAAGCTGCAAGCAGGTCTAAAGTCTGAATATAAAAACAGTAGCTGATGCTGCACATTCCTATTTGGTCTTGCCTGACAATCCCTAACTAAGCTGTTGAACATTATACTTGATGCTTACTGATAAATTATAGAGGTGCCTTCCTTTTCCCAAATCTGGGTTTGAGGCGAGCAATCTTATTAAAAGTATTGTGCTGGCCGAGTGGTTAAGTGGAACTCTTGCTATCGGGGATGAGCACCGGCACCTCATATCCTGCATTAGGGTGGAAGATTTTCCAAATGTAACTGTTACTTTAACTTGTCACCTTTCCTAAACGTGTTTAAAAATAGGTGTGCTCTGCATTTATTTATAGGTTAAATTATCTGATTTTGGCTTCTGTGCTCAAGTTTCTGCGGAATTACCAAAGAGAAGATCTATGGTTGGAACGCCGTATTGGTTAGTATTGTTGCTATTTTATTGACTACATAAAAACCGTTAAACCAGTTAATGAAATTAGATTTGGTTCACGCACTGTGCTTCGCTACGCGTTATGTAATTGTCCATTTTGTCTTACGCTTTGTGTATGTTCTTATATTCTCGTTTTAACAGCACACTGTGCATTTAGGATGAGTCCGCAGGTCATCGCTCGATTGGCTTATGGAACTGAGGTACCTAACAACTAAAGTTTGACCAAAAAATGTAGAAAGCGAAACTGTTTTCTTCATATCTCAAGAGCGCTTCAAGATAGCTACCATAAAGTGCGTATATATATTTTTTGAACAGAAATCATGAGATCTTTCATTTTGTGATAAAATTTTTCAGATAGATTAGATTAGATTTTCAAGTCGGGATTAGGATTCAGCTTTCACCTGATTATGTGGTGAAAGGAGATTTTCGAAAACACCACTTTTGACCCAAAATTTCGGCAAACCTAGTTCACAGAAAGTGAATAAGATAGCATAATCTTAAAGTTTAATCTCAGCTGAATTAAACTATTTAAAGTTTTCGTGTCTACGACTTATATGACGCCCGCATGAATTTTAAAATAATTTCCGTTATTTCAGGTGAAGTTAGTATTGTTAACATTTCATTTCATCTTAGCTTTCATTCAGTTAACATTTCATCATCTTAGCCGAATCACTGCCAATGCCGCCCACACTACCTTCCAGTGGGTGCCGGCACATGTCGGTATCTCCGGAAACGAAAAGGCCGATGAGGCGGCCAAAAATGCCGCCACCTTAGCGCAAAATCTAGTGCCTTTGGACTTTACAACTGCCAAAGCCGTAATTAGGCGCCACTGCCGGAATAAAAACGCAGAAGAAGTGCGCACAACAGACTCGTTGGGTATATACGGTGGAACCTACCCCAAAAAGGCTGAGGAAATCGGCCTCAGCAGGAAGCATCGGACTGTACTGGCCCAACTTAGAAGTAAAGGACACTGCACCCTGTTGGCCCAGTACAGACACCGAATTGGAATAGCACAGACTCCTGTTTGCCCTAGCTGTGGCGAGCAGGAGGAGGACCTGCACCACCTTATAGTCGACTGTCCCGCCCATACCAATATCCGTACCCGGTACCTTGGGCCCAATCCCTCCCTCGGGGTCCTGTTGGAGGAGCCTCTGGCTGTGGTGGAATTCCTAAGGGGTGCGGGGAGGCTAGACTAGCCTCTCTGGTCATATTGGGAATTCCCAGAAGATCCAGGAAAACAACAACAACAACAAGTTAACATTGGCTTTTGAAAATCAATCGGCACATCAAAGAGAGCCAAAAACCAGCTGAAATAAGGGAAATTGTTTGAAAATTCATTACGGGCGCAATAAAAGTCATAGCCACGAAAACTTTATGTCGTTGGATTCAGCTCGGATTAAACTTTTTATGCTATTTTTACTCACTTTCGCTAAATTCGGTCTGCCGAAATCTTGGGTCAAAAAGTGGTGCTTTTCGAAAAACTCTACTTTGAAATTTTGAAATACCACATAATTTATGCCAGGTGAAAGCTGACGCCTAAACATTATATCATTATATGGATTCTTATAGGTACTTTCTTCTTCGGTCCTGAAAATCTAATCAAAAAATTTGTCCATTAAGCGAGTCACGAGATATCGAGAGTCAAAGTCGAAAAAGCGGCGACAAAGATCAAAAGATGTTGACAATCTAAAAACTGGAATAACTCACGCATTTTTCAACCAAAAAAGTTGAAATTTGGTGTGTAGGAAATGGAAAATTTTGGGGAAAATTTTATGGAAAATTTTGGGGAAAATTTTATGGAAAATTTTGGGGAAAATTTTCCTGAAAAAAAATCGTGGATGTAGCGATTACCAAGTTTTCTGGACATTTAAAACCGCGCCCTTTCAGATCGCACGGGAAATTTTAAAAACGCTTTCACGAAACAAACGATCTAGTTATTCTGGAACAGAAAATATACTTATACTTTATGGTAGCTACAGTACAGCTCATTTCAAAGTGAGTTTGAAGCGATGTCGCAAAAGCAAATTACGCGACATTTTTCGCGAAATGTCGTTAATTTTTGGCGACATTTCTCTAAGATTTTGGGAGATTTCGCGAATTTTGAAGCGAAATGTCGCAAATTTCGCGACATTTCGCCAGATTTGGGACTTCGCCTCAAACGCACTTTGAAATGAGCTGTACTGTACCTTGAAGCGCTTTTGAGATATGAATAAGGCAATTACGTTTTCTACATTTTTTCGGTCAGATTTTGGTTTGCGTACGATGTAGTTCTTCTAGCTGATGTCCTAACCTTTCGTTAACATTTTGTATCCTGTGTGGTATATTTGACTTTGTTTTATTCCAACCAAATTATTATCAGACAGTTTCTATAAATTTAATTTCTAAAGTGAAATAAGTTTTGGAGATGATAAGTATTTTTGTTTCAGGTTGATATCTGGTCCATGGGAATTATGGTTGTGGAAATGGTTGACAGTGAGCCTCCATTCTTCCATGAGCAGCCTCTCACTGCCATGCAACGGATACGAGATCAGTCTCCGCCCTCTGTCAAAGATGAAACTGCGGTCAGTAAGAGCCCGAGCTGTCACAAGAATATTATGTAGGGGCGCGATAGCGCCCCTACATAATATGGGTGTAAAGGCGTCTGCGCGGCCCCCTGGAGACCGTGTTGGCCTGGTGCCAGCTAATTAGAGGTTCGGGAGGGGTAAAAATGTTACCATCGGAAAGTACTCGAGTAGTACTACAAGTATCACCATACTTTTGGTTCGAATTCGAAACTTCAAATTTTTGCACTTGGCAATAGTTAGTTTGCGTTTGCTTTTTTTCCTAGGTGAATAACGCTTTTCGGAAGTGCATTTTCTAGCGAAGTGTTGGAACGTTGTGGGCATTTTGGTCCAATACTACTGTCATATGTTGGTAGACAGTGTCCCCCCATGCTACCTTTTTGGTCATTTTGGCACCTGGCCAATTTTGGCTCTGTGCCAAGGCCCCAAAGTCGGACTTTCGCTATTTTGGCACTTCGGTTGAAATCAACTTTTTTTCACAGTCTAGCAGCTAGATCGGTTTGGTTTATTTTATTTGAATATTTCGGCCAATGCACACAAAGTAACGTGGGGGATTTTTTAATTTCGCTCTGTAGCTTTCAGGAGATAGGCCCAAACTTTGCATTTTTTTGGCCTGTTTGGGCGAAAAGTTTCTAAGTCCCACTTTTACTAGAAATGGCCTAAAAGTCACTAAAAATGGCGTTTTTCGGCCTCGGGGTGGTCCCCATATATAGTAAATCGGGGTCGCTGAAAACGATGAGCATACTGCCGATACCGCCCGAAGTGACCACTGGTCAGCATGGCTCCCGCGGTTCCTCGCCCAGGGTCAAAGTTGGGAAAACTCACTCTAAACAGCGTTTTTCGGCGTTTTGGTTGGGGGCATATGTAATAAATCGACTACGCTCGTTTCAATGAGCATATTTCCGAAACCGATGGAAGTGACCGCTGGTCACTACGGCCGCGGGGCTCTATTGACCACTGGTCAAATGGCCTAAAACAGCGTTTTCCAGCGTTTTGGTGAGGGGCATATGTAGTAAATCGACTATGCTCGTTTCAATGGGCATATTGTCGAAACCGACGGAAGTGACCACTGGTCACTACGGTCTAGGTGGCCTATTGACCACTGGTCAAACCCCCTAAAACAGCGTTTTTCGGCGTTTTGGTTGGGGGCATATGTAATAAATCGACTACGCTCGTTTCAATGAGCATATTTCCGAAACCGATGGAAGTGACCGCTGGTCACTACGGCCGTGGGGCTCTATTGACCATTGGTCAAATGGCCTAAAACAGCGTTTTCCAGCGTTTTGGTGAGGGGCATATGTAGTAAATCGACTACGCTCGTTTCAATGAGCATATTACCGAAACCGATGGAAGTGACCACTGGTCACTACGGCCGTGGGGCCCTATTGACCACTGGTCACTGGGCTTATTCTAGTGGGGGTGGTGGGGGGCCCCCCCATAAACACCCTCCCCCCCCCCAAAATCGCCCCCCCCCAAAAAAAGTGGGTGCCCCCTTTTGGTACCAAATTTTGCCCTGAAAAAATCGCTCAGAAGGCCAAATTTTTAAAAATTTTCTTGCTTCGCCGGACATTTTTACTCAGTTTTTGCCCTTTTCAACACTAAATCTGCTTATTTTTGCTATAAAAATCAACTTTTATAGTATATGCCAGAAAAATAGCGCTATTTTTAGCATATTTTTCGAAAAATTTTCGCCCCCCCCCCCCCAAAAATTCCTTGCCCCTCGGACCTTTGGGGGGCCCCCCCCAAGAAAAAATCCCTAGAATAAGCCCAGGGTCACTACAGCCCATGGGGCCTATTGACCATCAAATGGCCTAAAACAGCGTTTTTCGGCGTTTTGGTTAGGGGCATATGTAGTAAATTGACTACGCTCGTTTCAATGGGCATATTTTCGAAACCGACGGAAGTGACCACTGGTCACTACGGCCGTGGGGCTCTATTGACCACTGGTCAAATGGCCTAAAACAGCGTTTTCCAGCGTTTTGGTTGGGGGCCTATGTAGTAAATCGACTACGCTCATTTCAATGAGCATATTTCCGAAACCGATGGAAGTGACCACTGGTCACTATGGCCTCGGGGCCCTATGGACCACTGGTCAAATGGCCTAAAACAGCGTTTGTAGGCGTTTTGGTTGGGGGCATATGTAGTAAATCACTACGCTCGTTTCAATGAGCATATTGCCGAAACCGATGGAAGTGACCACTGGTCACTACGTCCTTGGGGCCCTATTGACCACTGGTCAAATGGCCTATTTTTCGGCGTTTTGGTTGGGGGCATATGTAGTAAATCAACTACGCTCGTTTCAATGAGCATATTTCCGAAACCGATGGAAGTGACCACTGGTCACTACGGCCTTGGAGCCCTATTGACCACTGGTCAAATGGCCTATTTTTCGGCGTTTTTTGGGGGCATACTGTATATAGTAAATCGATTACGCTCGTCTCAATGAGCACATTTTCAGATCTGACGGAAGTGATCACTGGTCACTACGGTCTAGGTGGTCAACTGACCAGTCGTCGAACTCCCTAAAACTTAGTTTTTCGGTTTTATAAAAGTTTAAATAAAGTTAGTATAAACGGTTTAAACTATAGTTTTAGTTGCGGAGGTTTTGATATAGTAAATCGACAACGCTCGTTTTAATGGGCATATTGCCGAAACCGATGGAAGTGACCAGTGGTCACTACGGCCTACTGACCACTCCCCCACGAAAGTGGCCCCATAGTCCTGTGTGCTGCAAGTACCCTGCGGGATGCTCGGCTCCTTCTTAACTCATTACGTAATCTCACTGGAAACGCATCCATCATTAAGCCAGAAAATTAAGCTATGTCGTCTAATTAAGCTAGTTAAGTTAAACAAGAAACATTTTGAAAATTTCGCTTTCTGATTTTTTCACTGCAAAATTTGGTACCAAAGGGGGATCCACTTTTTTGATGGGAAGTTCATTCATGGAGGCCTCCCCTTGCCAATTAGTCCCTCGGCCTCGACATACGAGCTAATCTTAAGGCCAATGTTTAACAACATTAGAATATTGTCAGAGAATCTTTAAAGTTCTAAGAGGACAAGAAAGTAAAATGCTCCTCCGGAGCATAGAAAAGTAATATGGGTGGATGTGGTGAGGTTGCGAAACAAAGAGAGGACTAGCTTTGAAAATGTTAAATATGGGGCTAGGTTCTAAAAGAAAGGAGGACTAGGTTGTGGGCGAACTAATATGGGCACAGCGTCGCCGAACAACCCATATTCGCGGGCTTGCACGCTTCGCTTCAGCGTTTGTCACATATATATATATAGAACGGTCAACATTAGAGTAAAAAATGTTGAATAGGTAATCTGCGAGATATAGTAGTTGTTTGCCAGGGCAGTTTTAGGCTAGCTATATACCCTAAATTTAGTTGGACTATGACAAGTATCGGACAGAAACATGGGGATGTAGTGGCGGTAAAACTATTGGTTCAATCCGGCAGGATTGCAGTCAAGGACAATCGCTATAAAATTCTTTAAATATGCTGTCTGTATAAATGCATAAAATGAACACTAAGCTTAGACTTTCCCGAAGGAAAAGTCTGACTATATAATACATGGAAGTACGAATAGGCGGATATAGATTATATCATCTAATTTAGAATCTGGAACTATAATTTAAAGTCTAGAAACTGATATAGATGAATGTATAATATTTACAGCCCGCGAATATGGGTTGTTCGGCGACGCTGTGCCCATATTAGTTCGCCCACAACCTAGTCCTCCTTTCTTTTAGAACCTAGCCCCATATTTAGCATTTTCAAAGCTAGTCCTCTCTTTGTTTCGCAACCTGGAGCATTTTACTTTCTTGTTAATTCTCTCTACGTATTTGGTTTTGACCTGTTTTTTGTTTGTCTGCCTGCGTTTCGCTTGTTTTAATTTTTAATTTTCTTTTATGTTTTGTTTAGATCAGTGCCACATTATTAGCCTTCTTAAAGCGTATGCTGGTACGTGACCCTGACAAGAGAGCCAAAGCTGGTGAACTTTTGGAGGATGCTTTTGTTCAGCAGAATGCTAAAGAGAGCTCCATTCTTTGCCCCCTTATGCGCATTGTTTCTGCCAGATCTTCGTAGTTTTAAAGAATCTGTCTGTACATAGATTGCGTTTTGCGCATTTTATGATGTGTGTCGTGCGGGTGTGTAATACATTTTTATGATTTGTCATTTGGTTTTTTGACCGCCAGAAGCTTAGCAGTGAAAAAATTTCTTTTTTATTAATTATACCTGTGCTCTAGACTTTTCTTGAGTGTTCACATCGAATAACAAAAGCTACATTCAATGTCAGTATTGCTGGTTTTGAAATTGTGCTCTGTGCGGTTGCGTCAGCATTTCATTAATGGTACTCTGCAGTTCTGCACTATCCAATTCAGCAATAGCCTTTTAGTCGTATGGAGAAGGTAATATGGACTGCTAGTCAGTCTTTTTTCATCTCTGTGAAATTCTTTAAAGGCCGAAGGGGGTTGATGATGTTAGAGTGAGTTCGCATTAGAAATACTTTCATTTTGTTTTGCACTTTATGTGTGGACGGATTATTGTTGCGTCAATTGTTCCTTTTTCGTCAGGTTTTTCTGACGTTGATTTTATTGTCATCACTTTTATCGGCAGTGTGCATTTGAAGTCAGTCATCTGTTTCATTCCAACATAAATTGCACATATCCTTGTTGTTATCTGTGTTATGTTGTTTCCTTTTTAGCTTTTATGTAATTGGGATTTTTAAATGTATAGCATGGATAAAGGAATTGATGCAGCTTCGCTTTTGGGGAAGTTGAAGTATATTATTTGTGAAACTGTTGAACCCATATCTTTTGTGTGCAAGAAAAGGCAAAAACTTATTTTTAAAGTGCGCTCCAGGAAACTTTAAAGACGATTTTAGTAAGTGGCGTCTGCTCTGTAGTTTAAGACAGCTATAACTGTTAATGCAAGTTGTGACCAAACTTTGCCTCATCAAATCGTGTTGATTATGTCAAGTTGTTTGCGTAATTTTGTTTCATAGGATCCGTGGTTTTCTGCTTTCAAGTGTTGTTTTTGTTTTATGGAATCAAATTATTAATTTTCTTATTTTGGTTGTTTTATTTACATTGTTGCGACTGACTGTATTTTCATACGACAAGCTTATACGTATTTATTATTTAAACTTGTAGTGTTTCGACAGCTTTTGTTTCTTCAATGCAGGGCATTTTCCAAATATTTGGGGCACAGGCAAAATTTGACAGTTTGTATTCTTGTGATTTGGTGGCTTTCTTTTTCAGAATTCTGGTAAACAATTTTAGTCTGGCTACACGTAAACTGAGACGTTTTTAGCGCATTTTGGCAGCTTTACACAAAAGAACATAAAGATTTCGCAAAAAAAATTACAAAAATGTGCCCCCCTCCGTTTTGGGTGACCACCCCCATCGTTGGGGTGCTTCTTCGAGCCCCCACGGCCCACATAGCCCCCCATAATCGTTGACCTATAAATAAGCCAGCAAGTCACTGTGCGATGTCGAAGGACATCTCTTGTTCTCGTTCTTTTTAGTTACGAATTTATGGTAGCTTTTCCTGACTCTTTTGTTTTTATCCTTTGCTTTATATTGTGGTTTTTCATCTTGGCCGTGAGTTATTAAATATTGAAAGGTCGGCTAAAACGTAAATGAAAATCATCCGCATTACATTAAAGCTTTAATAGTTTTTCTTTTATGCCGGGTTGAACTGATTGATTACAATGAAGTCGTTTAATCCGTCCTTTTAAGTCCGCGAATTAAACTAGTTTAATTTTAATCCACTTAATCCTTCATTCTCTGTTGCTATATTGCAGATTAATCAAACCCGTTTAATCTCTACGGAAATAGGATCTATATTTCTCGGTGACCTTCTTATTTTAATATTGTTAGTTGTGCTTAGCTAAATTATATTTCAGCCCAGTTTAACTATATATGGGTTTATTAAAAGTAACCTAATTGTAAAATCCTCTATTTAATTTATAATTTATATTTTAAAATTTCTAATTTATGGTTTGTAATTTATTTTGAAGTGCGTTTGTGTTGTTTATGTTTAAATTTTACTTGCTGTTTTGGTTCATCTACGAAATAAAATTTTAAAAAAGATGTTTAAAACATTTTCGTGATGCTGACTTTTGTTTAGCATTTGGACTTACGTTTAATACGGCCTTGTGCTTGCATATTTGTATAATACTTGAAACCTTGATGAAACGTTGGGTGCTGAATGCGTACTGATGTGTATTTGAGGTCCTGTTTGCTGTAACTACGGTGAACTTTTGCCCTCAAATATAAGTTTTAATGTCTTTGTTACATATTTTAATATCGTGAATTATATTTATGTCTGTTTTTCAAACAATAGATTTGTTTTTTCTACGCAATCTAGTTGTGTATTATCGGAGTTATGAAGATGCTTTCAAGGTAATGGTATTTTCCTTAAGCATTTAGCACATGATTGCTTTAAGCGTTCACGATAAATACTGTCTGATCTGTAGAAGATCGCACTGCTGCGGACTCAATTGTCAGTGCTCGAAGTCATTCAACAAAAAGCAGGGTATTTTTTAGGGATTTTTTTCCGGGGGGGGGCTTCCCGGGGCCAGAAATTTTCGAGGGGGGAAGATTTTTTGCAAAAATGAGCAAAAAATGGAATTTTTTGGCGTATTTTGCATGGTGAAACACAAAAAGTTCGCAAAAATGCCAGGATTTAAGGTAAAAATAGCCCGGAAAATTTTTGAAAATTTGACCATTTTTGGAAAAAATGTAGACCTCATTAAGAGGGAAGACCAAAATACCGGGGGGGGGGCGATTTGGGGGGGGGTAGGTCAATTTCGGGGGCCCCCCGCCCCCCCCCCCCTGTGAAAAATACCCTGAAAAGCTATTAACGAATGTATCTATTACCTTGAAATCGTTGTTTGTTCTATTCAATGACGTTGTAAAAGAATTGTTTTATGTATGACTG
Source organism: Trissonchulus latispiculum (assembly GCA_030248195.1). Taxonomy (NCBI): domain Eukaryota; kingdom Metazoa; phylum Nematoda; class Enoplea; order Enoplida; family Ironidae; genus Trissonchulus; species Trissonchulus latispiculum. The sequence goes on from JASAND010006732.1 coordinate 29,279, forward strand.
TATTTTTTGGTTAAATATAGGTATTTCAAATAAACAGATATTGGCTTGGTGTGTGTTATTGTACTGTAACAGGAATGTAAGAGAACGGCGAAGTTAAGCAGATGCGGCTACACACACACGCAAGTGTAACTATAACCTTCAGCGTCGGTTTAGTACACTGGCGCTCTACCGTACCGATTGATCTACCCACCCGGGCACAATATTGAACCAACAATTAAGGAATTATAAAGCATTAAGCTGTATATATTTGCCTAGCAGCTAGCAGTATGTCGTCGTGAGATTGTAAACTCCGGGAGTTTATAATCTGATGGACTGTTTCAGTGAGATTATTATCTCCCTAAAGACTTTCCGTTAGATTAATCTCACGAACGACTACTACAAATATGTTCGACTGGCTGTTTTGTTTGTTCAACTGGCTGTTATCAACCTAGCTAGTTATAAACAAGATTGGGTTGTACAGTCAAGATCACTTATTTCTCAAACTTACAGATGATTTTGATATATTATATTGTCGACTTCCCAGGCCAACTTTACACCATCATAGTCGCCACTAACAGAAGCATCATCCATGTTTCTTCATTTAATGCTGAATAAGGTAACCAACCAACAGCCAAGACACGCAAGTTGGTTTGTACTTCAAATGTTTTCTCTTATTCCTAATTTTAAACATTCATGGGACGGTTACAATTTTTGCTGTTAAGAAATTAATTTCCCTTGCACAGTTCATCCATTAAAATTCTTTAAAATGAAAATAAAGTATTAAATTATCTTTCCCTTGTTGTTTTAAGTCTTCTCACAATTAAGTTAAAGCTAAATCAGTCTATAAAGCCAAACCTTAACTTTTCCATTGAGCAGCCGTCCTCATCACGTACTCCATACAAAGTTTTAAAGTGGTCAATCGTTATTTTGCCGAAAACGCCCGTTTTTGAAGAATGTTAGCGTTGCATGTTTACACGCTGAGAAGCCCCCCCCCCGAGATTTTGGCCTTAATGTTTCGAGCATATTGCAAGCTTGATACACCAGGAAGGGTCGAATGTCTCACTTAGAGTTGGGGCCGGTTCCACTGGAACCGGTTGGAACCGGAACCGGATCCGAACCGGAAGGATTTTTAGAACCGGAACCGGTAGAACCGGCCGGTTCCATGCTTAGAAACTGGACTTGAACTAATTTTTTGAAAGAGTCAAATTTGCAAAAGCTGGATTCTGTAGTTACCACTTACAGAGTCGCTATTCGTACTGCTTTTTCATATATATTAGTGACTGAAGTTGAAACTAAAAAATCTAGTTTGAGCTGAAACTAAACAAGCTTAGACCTCAAATCGAAAGGATGAAACTGATAGTATTTAAGAGCACAAAGTTAAATGAATCTACAATTATTGGCATTGAAATTGAAGCTGAAACTACATAGAATAAATTATGAGCCTAAACTGGAAACGGAACAGCTTCAGCTTCCACTGAAGGTGAGGCAAACTTCCCGCTTCCCCTTTCAGATGATTGAGACACCTTTCAGCTTTCGCAAAATCTGAGGTATTAAGATAAATTTAAAATGTTTATTGGAATCAACATTTTATTATCCCTTTCCTTAGTTAAAAATGAAATTATAACAGGCTTGAGAAATTAGAAACATGTATTGTTTTATTGTAAGCAAAAATTTCAACATCCTTTATTCTGGAAGTTCGCAATTTTTTGTTTTCGGCTTCTAATTTTTCAAATTTTGTTAAGTTATTTTGTGTGTATTACAAAATGCAGTTTTGTAAGTTTCTAAAATCATTTTAACAAATTTTTAAAATTTCTAGTTTAAAATTCCAATTGTTAATTGAAGTAAGGCGGATATTTTCGTTCGGACGTGAGCGATAAAAGCGCAGAATAAAACTTTAACAAGCATATTTGAAGACACATATTTGAAGATTAAGCTCATTAAAGAATAGGTTAGAGCCCGTAGGGATGTATTTGGAAACTAGATACCTTTGGGTATATCTTCTCAAGAAATTGGTAAATAGAAGGTGGTGTTGTCAAAGCGTAAGATAAAAGCAACAATATTATGATGAAAAACAAATTTTACAGGAGCAGAAAACTTTGAAAATGAGAGTACTTATTTTCTTAGCTAAAGCCTATCATCTGAGAAGAAAGCCTATCAAAGTTCAGTGTAAAGAGCCGTCTGTGGATTGTAGAAGTAATCTGTTGGCTACTTTTGAATCAAGCAGCTATACATATATTTCGTTAAATATAACAGTAATACATGTTCTTCTTTCCGATATGGCTTTGATCTGTTAAATATTATAACGGCATTTATTTTTTTGAGAAGGGCCCAGCAACAGCGGCACACAAAGTGGCCATTACGTTGCTGCTCTCCGCATACCGTTTAAAAATACGGACAAGAAGCGGAGAAGCGAAGGTCAAGGACAGAAACATGACCCCCAAGCCAGTCAGACGTACGGTTATTTCAGTTGCACCCAGGTCAGCAATGGTTGTTTCGCCAACCACCACTGACCCCCGCATGTCAAGCACAACGAAGATGGCTGAAAACTACCATAGCTTGCTCGACAGCTTGAGGTACAAAAACATGGCTGCAGAAAGGGAATCGGAAGGGAATGGCGAGCACTCAGATAGAATAGAAATGAAATGTCCGTACTTCTAAGAGTTCGTGCGAATGGCATCTTTACATTAAACATTGAGAATTTACAATTCATATATATTAAATGCTTCCACGGTATATATTAATTTATTTATCCTTTTAAGACTCCTGCTGAAATCCGCTAAGTTAACGAAAAAAAAATTGATTGGAGTACAGAGATAGACACAGAGGGACCTTTTTCACCCAATCAAATTGTCGAACCAAGTTGTCAAGGTAGCAAACAAATCAAATGGCAACTTAGCTTTGATGCCGTGCTAGTTTGTTAGGTTGTACCAGTTTCCTTCCCATCATGCTCCTTCCGATCCGACAGCCGCTATGAGGTTGTTAATTATTGGGTAAGTAAACTGCACAAACACTTGGCTTTCCGCGTCAGACCTCAACTAGAAACAAGAGTAAACAAAGTTATCAAGGAAGCTATAGTTTTCTGTTAATCGAATCAAAATATGCAGGAAACAATCCCTCTCAAACTCAAAACTGAACCAAAAACAACCCTACAATTAAATAGTGTCTTTTCAAAGAAATAAGAAACTTTAAATCCAGTATGTATATATATATATATATAAATTCTCAGTACGTTTTGCTGTTTTCAAGACTCACAAGAAGCCGTCTCTCCTTACATGCCCAGTATCATCGCGCCGTTGGTTATCGAAACAGTCTGCTCGACATCGACAAAAGTAAAGACAAGTTTATTGTATGCTGTGCATATAATAGCAATAGACCTAATGGAGCAAGTTCAAAATTGTGAAAAACCTTATTTCAGAAATTAATTATAAAAAATTTTAACCAACTTGTTTATTATCAGAGGCGTAGGCAGGGGAGGGCCAGAGGGGGGAATTCCCCTCCCCGAAACCAATTTGCACCCCGGGAAAATTTGCCTTGTCGGAGGAAATTTTATAAAATTTTCGCGCCGTTGGCGTGAATTTTATTAATTAACTCAGGAAAACTTATTTGCACATCAAAATACACTGCTAGTTACAAAAATTTTTACAAAATTTGCTCTGAAAACATAGGTTTTCACCCCTGCCGTATTCTAAAAGGTCTGGCTTTTAGCTGGGGGTCTGCCGCCGTCAGATCCCCGCCTATTTTAGTTAAAGGTCGAACATTTTGCACTTATGATCCAACAAGTTTGTAGCAATTGTTGTCCAACAATCGTTTCAGTAAGCGAATTTATATAGGAATTTAAAATACCACAATCCTTATTTATATATGCGAATTGGTAATTAATCTGTCTAAACGTTTTCATTATGACTTTTGCTGCAATTAATAAAAATTTTCCAGCTTCTGGGGGCAGACCCCCCGCGCAGCTGCTACGTTTATACAACATGTACCTCTGAGAATTTCAGTATGTTTAGCTGGCACGTATAAGTGATGCGAAAAAAGCCTGAAACGAGCGAATAGCGATTTTAAAAAAATTTTGTATGTGCCCCTCCCGAAATTTATTTCTGGCTACGCCACTGTTTATTATGGTTTTATTTCAATTGTTCTGTAGCATTGTTTTGTCATTTTCATTGTATAGGTCTTGTAAGGGACTTGCTGCACCACATGTTAAATAATGCTAAACGTATAACTACAAATTTTGTACTTGGAACCGGGAACCGGTAGCTAGAACCGGAACTGGAACCGGAACCGGTTTTGAAAATCGGAACCGGCCCCAAGTCTAGTCTCACTCTTCCTTTTATAGACTCGTGACTACTTTGATTATTCAGCTGAACACCAACATAACTGCCTGACATGTACAAACTGTATAATGTATGTAGCGCATTCGAAGAGGAGAGTTGAAGAAATTACAACTATAAACTAAACTAATTTAACATGAAGCTTATTTTCATGTTATAATGCAGATTTGAGCTGGGAAAACCATACAGCGATAAGTTTTATATCATTATGTTGCGTAGAATGAGATCTTTTGAGCTACATTAATTTTTATATCGTTGAAAAGATCTCATTTCTAAAATTATCACTGTACGTCTTTCCTAGCTCAGGTTATCGTATTTGTCAAAAACGAATGTTTTTGAAAAATGTCAGCGTAGCAGGTTTACACGCTAAGAAGCCCCCCACCGAGATTTTGGCCTTAATGTTTCGAGCATATTGCAAGCTTGATACACTAGGAAGGGTCGAATGTCTCACTTAGAGTTGGGGCCGGTTCCACTAGAACCGGTTGGAACCGGAACCGGATCCGAACCGGAAAGATTTTTAGAACCGGAACCGGTAGAACCGGCCGGTTCCATGCTTAGAAACTGGACTTGAACTAATTTTTTGAAAGAGTCTCAAATTTGCAAAAGCTGGATTCTGTAGTTACCATTTACAGAGTCGCTATTCGTACTGCTTTTTCTATTATTAGTCTATTAGAAAAAACTGAGTGTCATACTCTTCCTATTATAAACTCTTGAAGTAATCAACCGTGAAATCTATGAAGGAAACAGCTTAAAACATGTTATTGTAGTAGTCAGAACTCAGAAACACTAGAAATCAGTACGATTTGAGCTATATCTGACAGTATTATTATATACTTGGATACCTTGAGATTGAGAGACCTTTTGAACCAGATCAAAACTGATTTTTCGTGTCATTACTATTTTGCGCCATATTTCGCACAATTCTAATCCGTGCTTTGTTAAATCGCGATTCATTACGGTGTTTTTTCTTCTGCTTACTTACCCCTAAAATATTTCCTTCCAAAAGTCACATTGCTACTTACACCTAAAACGAAAGTTCTAGCGTAGTCCACTTGTATATCTTACCGTATACATTGTTACAATGCAAGTAATGAGTGGAAATAATAATCTGTATAAAAAAGCTTCATTTAAAATGCTTCAAAGCTTCAATGTAACGTTTGGACAAATATTCTTTTTCGACAATAATAATAATCTGTATAAAAAAGCTTCATTTAAAATGCTTCAAAGCTTCAATGTAACGTTTGGACAAATATTCTTTCGACAGCTATGTATTTAACATCAAACTAGGAAAATTACATATTTTCAAAGACATACAATTAAAAGTCTTCCCCTTGGTTCTCCTTTGGAAAACTTGAAACTTAGAATTTTTAAAATTTATAATCTTATTACCAATTTATCAGATAACAGTTAGAAAGCATCCATACAGAATTTAAGATAAATTGGTTAAGTTCTACTGAAATTAGCTTTTAGAACTCCCCCTCCGAATTGTTTGCTTGATCCTGAAAAATATACCTTACTTTAAAATTTAAAAAGTTTTCGGGTGTGCTCGAAACTTTAATTAGTTTGATTTTTCAGGAAAAATAAAAGTTGGTATTTAAATCATACAAAGGTAAATCCATCACAGTACCCATCCTAAGAAAAATTGAAACAACTTCAGGAACAAATTCAAAGTAGACGCGTAAGTAGGAGTCCGAGTTTTGCATAAACATTCTTTAGGCGTAAACAGGAATGTGAGTTTTGACAGAAAAAATTAGGCGTAAGTAGGAATTGGAGTTTTGAAAACTATTAGGTGTAAGTAGAAGTAAGCGTTGGACTTGTCCCAACCTACAATATCCCTTGGAAAAGGCTGCAATGTAAAATCATCAGTAAGATCTGAATGCATCAGATTAATATACAAATAGCAAAATTACTATAGCAATGTTTTTTCACCTTAGGAAAAAATGAAAAAGCGAAAAAGTTTTTTCGCCCATTCTAGAAACAGATACACAAAACTGTCGACAACCAACTATGGTACAGTACACTAAGTACGCTCTTATTTATTTATACGATATCAACGATTTCAAACGAAATAAACATATAATCAGCATCAACTCTTTCGTTTTTTGGCCAAAAGTTTGTCCACGGTTTTTTGGGCAAACGCCGGAGGATTCTCCAGAAATCGTTTCAGCTTTTTCGCTTTCACAGCTTCTTTATCAGCAGCGGGAGTTGGATTCTGCTTAATGAACTCTTTCGGAGGAGGATCATCATTCTTTACAAAATATCTCTCCTTTCTACTCATACTTCGAACATCTGGGGTGCTGACGTCTTTGTCTGCGGGTTTTGTCTTCTGTTTCCGCTTACGACGTTTCTGACGAAGACGAATTTGCTCAGGATCTAAAACTTTGAAAGAAATAATAAAGTGAGTGTAACATTATGTTTGTGAAAATGTCAGAAAAAATATTTTTGTTTCGTGATAATGGTATGATGAGTGATTAGTAGACTGTGCGCTGTGAAATGAATGTGTTGGCAATTAAAACAGAACCAATTCAATACAGTTGCATTATAGCTGGTATATAAAAAACTGATTGATTGTGGACGCCACTGTTACACACCAAAAAGCACTACCCAATACCTATAGTTTACGACTGGCAGTGCCATAACTAAATTCTGAAAACACAAGATACTCAGCACAGTATGATTACTATAGGCACAACACAATAGATACAGAAACCTTTAGGTTTTCGCTTCTTCGAATTTTTACGGACACTAGTCGATTCAGCAGTAACATCAGCATAATTCATATCACCGCCGTCATCATCATCATCACCATCGGCATTACCGGCTAATTTCTGCTTTCTTCTCTTTTTCATAGACTTTCCTAACAACAGGGAGTCAGCTGCTTTGTCGATCTAAAATTATGAACAACCATCTACAGACAACATAAACGTGGGCCAAAGATCTTGCTGTGAGAATTTTAAGCTTCAGAAAATACAATACAAAATTGAATTAGCCTGTAAAAATGAACAATTTGCTGTAATTTTTGTGGCCAATGTATAGTTTAAGTTGTAACTAGCACTGATTTATTTTTAGGCCAAAATTTATGGAGGGGGGCTTCATGGGCCCCCATCGATGGGGGGGCTCACCCAGAATGGGGGGGCATATTTTGGAAAAATTATTCGAATTTTTGCGGGTTTTTCGTGTGTAAAATGTGGAAAAATCGCAAAAAATCACTAATTTTAAGTAGTTTTTAGGCTAAAATAGCGAAAATTATTCCGTTAAAAATCTGGCGTAGCCGGAAAACTTTTTGAAAATTAACACAAAAAGGCCAAGTTAAAGTTGAGAAAAACGATTGACTTGCACGACTATACAGCTGTGACATACAGTACATGGCATCGGGCGCAATACGGACGCCCTGGGCGGGCGGGCACAATCAGTTATTTTGCTTGAAACTGACCACCCATTTTCAATAGGGTAACGTGTCGCGGTGTTCAATAAAAGAAAAATGGCAAAACTAGGCAATGTTGGGGGTTATGGGGGAAAGGTTCGAATTTACGGGGGGCATTTCATGGGGGGGAGGTCGCCGAATGGGGGGCCCACCTTCTGGGGGGGTGGGGGCCCCATGGGCCCACCTAATGGGGGGCCCCACCCCTTCGTCCGCTACTGGGAAAACAGAGCAGCCGAAATGAATCGGGCCATGCGTGTTGGAGATTCCCGCAAACTATTTCGCCTACTGCGCGAAGACAAATGCTCGAAATCTGGCCCAAGTGAGCAAGTTCATGACATTCATGGCAATCCTATCAGTGACATGGATGGAAAACTCCAAGAGTGGAAACGCCATTTCAGCACACTTCTAAACTCACCTGGTAATCCTGCAAATGAATTACCTCCTGACGAATTTGAAGGCTTCTATCAAATCCCAACTGATCCACCAACCTTGGATGAGGTCCGAAAAGCGATTAAATCACAGAAATCGGGAAAAGCGGCTGGCGGTGATGGAATAGTAGCCGAACTGCTTCTCCACGGAGGCGAACATTTGGTCCGCTGTGTCCATCGACTGCTATGCCTTATCTGGACTGATGAATCCGTTCCCGACGAATGGTACACAGCAATTATTGTGCCATTATTCAAAAAGGGGGATAAAAACAATGTAAAAACTATCGTGGAATTTCACTCCTAATCGTGGCATTTAAAGTCCTGGAAGTGGTTATCTGCGCCCGGAAAGAGAGCGCGCTGGCCACAGGGAGAATCAGGCTGGATTTCGGCCGGGTAGGGGATGCGTCGATCAGATATTCACTCTTCGTCAAATCTTAGAAGCAAGACACGAATTTAGAGTTCCTGTGTATACAGCATTTGTGGACTTTCGAGCCGCTTTCGATTCAGTCAATCGCAGAGCACTGTGGCAGATACTTGAAAACGAAGGCGTTCCCCTGAAGCTAATCTCTATGCTACAGCTTCTGTATAGAAATACCCAGGCAAAGGTTCGCGTTTATGGTCGGGACACGGATTCCTTCGACATAACTGCTGGTGTCCGACAGGGATCAGTGACAGCCCCCCTTCTCTTCAACTTTTGCATCGACTGGATTATGAAAAAATCTATGTCCGATCCATCCTTTGGTGTTACTGTTGGGAACGGGGTCATTACAGACCTAGACTTTGCAGACGATGAAGCTTTGTTGGCTACATCTGTCCCGACCTTGCAAGCAATGATCGATCAAATGGTGCATTTTTCCGCCATGATAGGATTGGAAATCAACGTTAATAAGACCGAAATTATGGGACCGAAATGGGCTGCGCCTCCTAATGTCATGGTAAACGGTACCGCCTTAGAAACAATCGACTCTTTCTGCTACCTTGGAAGTATAATTTCTAATGATGGCTCTTCGTCTGCCGAAATTTCTTCTCGCATAGGCAAAGCCCAAAATGCTTTTCAATCCTTGATAAAGCCACTCTGGTCAAAGAAAGCCGTTAGCGTTGCAACGAAGTCGAAAGTCTACGATGCTGCTGTCAGGAGCGTTCTGCTATACGGATGCGAATCCTGGTCCTTGAAGGCAGCCGATTGTGGCAGAATCAGTGCCTTCAAGCAATGGCCTTCGCATCTTACGTATTGCACCACAGGCATATATAACAAATGCAGAAGTACGAGCGAGATTCCTGCACACCGACGGAATCAATGTAGTGTTCAGGAAAAGAAGGCTAACTTGGCTAGGTCACGTCCTGAGAATGTCGGAATATAGACATCCTCGTGCTGCCCTAACTATGCCGATACCTGCAAATTGGCAGCGGCCTCCGGGACGACCTCCAAAATCCTGGAGTCGAACTGTTCTCGAAGATTTGAACTTTTTGTCCGGACCACTCATCTATGGTCGACGCTGGAAAACTGACTGGCTTCAAATTTGTGCCGATCTGTCTGCTGATAGAGTCCAGTGGAGAGGAATTGTTCGTGACTGCAACCATAGTGCTGGCTAGGGATGAAGCTATCTGTCGCCAGGATTAAGCAAGTAAGCAAGCACCCTCCCCCCCCCCCCGTAAAAATAAAACAGCAGCATCAGATATTTTAGAGTTGGCCTATTTTGTGGAAACGGATATCCTGCTTGCTATTGAGCTTGCTGAAAATTTTCAGTCGAGAAACTTTAATTTTTTAGATTTAAAGACAGACTTAAAATCTGATAAGTTTAATCAAGAACCAGGGTCTATTAAGATAAATTTCCTAGTTTTCTGTACGTTGTGTACTGTGCGTTCTATCATCAAACCAAGCTACAAATCTAAATTTCAAAACCAATGTAGGAAAAAATTTTACAAAATATTTTTAAATTGTCAAAAATAAGCTCATTTTATATGAAAATATGTAAATTGATATCCGTTAGCAAAAGATTATTAGCTCCCGCAATTTGTCTTAGCTAAGAATTTGCTTCAGTGTATATATTAATTGAAATTTCCTTCTTTCTTCGATCGCCCAATCTTTTGCAGAGCAGTTGCAGCAGAAATCTGCCGTAAGGGAGGAGGAGTCACTTCAGTCCACAACCGATAATCAAGGAGCAGTATACATTATGGTCCTAACATCAAGAGTACATAATACATAAGAGTATGACAGCTGGCATACTCTATAAGCGTGACACAGCCTCTGCACGCTAACGGCTGCCCCTCCCGCAAATTGGACCCTTCACTTCAAAAAATTTTCCCGCTATTCGTGTGTCCTAAAGCTCGAAACAGACACAAAACTCGCATACGTGGTACTTGAGTTTTCGAGCTTTAGCACACAAGCATAGAGCGTGTGAGCGTACCTCTATTTGAAAGACTATTACGATCGAAGCATTATTACGAAAAACGCTGTCTTATTACACAGGCCCACTGTGACAACTAAATAATGTGGGATAAAACTCGGAGATGGTCGAAGAAATCGGGAAAAATTACTCAAATATGGATAACTCAGTGACTTTACCTCAGAGTCGCTAATCTCCAGTTCTGATCCACTTGAAACAAATTCACAGCATGGATCTTCTCCAGCAGCCGCCAAACGAAACCTTTAACAAAATTGTACAGGCTGTAATCTAGGACCGCTCTATGTAAAATTATATGGGCTGTGAGGAGTTTACACACCATTAGCCACAAAATGCAACCTTAACCAAGCAAAAATCCTAACAGCCCCGATACTGATAATAGGTAGGTGCTTTTTATTTTTATTCCTATTTGCATTTTTATTTTACAAAGCAACAACCAAATTCTGCAACGCAACCGGTACAGAAACTCAGAAAAGAAAAGGAACGAAATCGAATTTTATACTACCACCATCGCTCTTCCACAATTAATAATCGCTAAGAAAACGGCGTTTAAAAAGCAGTTACTCACTTCATTACAAGATCGTATATGGCAGTTCTGCGCTTGTGAACGATTGCAGGACTTTTTCCAACTGACAGTAAACGGTCAGCAATTTTATCATAAGCAAACTGGAAAACAAAAAACAACTGTGTAGCCATTCACTGACAAAATGAATTGGACAAGAAAGCCTCGTGTCCGCCCATGCTGCATTGGTGTAGATATTCTCCTGGGCTTTCCATTAACCCCTTTTTAATCTTAGTTAGAGATTTCAGCCTCGAAATATACAAAAATGTAGTACTAAATTAACACCACTGATTATCAGTCTGATAACTGCACTGATTATGAATCAAAGCGGAGCACCATTGTCAGTTAAAGCTGCACTCATAATCAGACTGATAGAATTCACTGATTTTTATCAGAAGTTTATGCAACGGAAATTGTAACACAGCTATTTATCAGTCCAACAGTTTAGCAGTCTAAAGACTGATAGTTTTATGCTACGAGGACCGGAACGAAAACTACTGGTGAAACCATAGAGCAAAAAATAAAGCAATAAAATTAGCCTACAACAATTGGTTGCTGAGTTTGTGCTCTCTGAAATTCAGAATCGTTCATTTCTTCAGGAGCCAAAGGTTGACTCTGTCCCTGAAGCTGAGCAGAACACTGCAGCAGAATGCTCTGGAAGATGTCTCCAATGATTGCATCGAAATAAACATCACTAAAGAACGACAGCATACCAAAATGTACAGGCATACATCGGATAGCTAGTAAAACATCAAATTATAAAACATCAACGTATCAGATAGCACGTAAATCATAAATATTGGTTTGAACAAAGTAGTTATAATTCACTTATTTGTTTGATAGTAGAGAGTTTGTGAAATTAGCCAATAAATTTTTCAAACAAAGAGAAGTTACGGTTTATGAAGGGATAAGTTGAGCTGGCAAAATGAGCCAACAACGATTCCACCCAGGAAGCAGACAAAGCAAACAACCCATGAAACAACAATCATAAGCACGAGTTTGCTGCGTTTATATTGTCGACTGTCAGTTTCTAAAAGGCTGAACTTCAGAGTTTAAATAAATATTCGATATTATAGTTATCTGACGGTCAAAAAAGAATATATACCTGATTCTCATCTCAAGAAGATCCACGTACGGTACGATGAATTTCAAAACTTTCTCTTCATTCAACTAAAATAAATACGCATAAAATGAAGACAACAGACATTAGAAAATCCCTCTACATAATCTCCTAGCGGTAGCGCTTTTTGTAGCCGTGTGGTCCAATCACAAATTACAAAGTTGTGTGAAATATTGGAAAAAATCTGGTGGTTGAGAATCAGAATTCAACTTTACCTTACTGCCTCCCACAAAATCAAGTTCATCTAAGTAGACAGAAGCAAAGTGTGTTTTCAATCCTTCAGGCACAGTTGGTTCAGTATCGGCACAGAAAACTGTCGATTTCCAGGAATCAATTACACTGTCAATTATCGTATCGTCGAAATCTTTATTTGCCATCCAGGCAAAAATGGCTCTAGTAAATTTACGCATAAGCTAAAATAACAAAGCATCCGAGTAACATTAAATTATCTATTATGGATCCAGTTATTTGAGATCTCGGTATTTTCTTCAGTGGTCGTGAGGTTCGCTGTAGTTTAGGTTTCCATGATTACGATATTGTTTGACCCGGTTGATAGCGCCTACTCCACTCACCGATGGCCCAATTTTGGAGGTCCCATCAATTTAGCTTTACTCAAGCATAAAAACCACTTCCGACCGTTTTTTGAAAATCACGCACTTGAATTTTTCATCCATCTGTAAATTTATAGCCATGGGGGCAAAACCCACATTTTCGGATTTTGGCTGGAACTTTTTTATTATAAGGGCTAGATGATAACTTTATATACTATCGTACTTGGCGTACTTAGATCTTTCTTTTAAGCCCAATTGCACTTCTCTAGGTTGTAGCGGTATAATGTGCCGGTATAATGCAAAAAGTAGCGGGGGAAAACCCACTGGGGGGGGGGCCAAATGGGGGGAACCCACCCCTCACAGGTCTCAAAAATTGTCTTAGCGCAGTTCTGACACTTCCGGTGTAAGAGTCAACTCTTTTTAGCTAGTATAAATCAAGAAACCCGATCTAGCTTCATTACCCTAAGGTATGTATTAAAATTTTGATAGCCTGTGCTGAAGGATATCCCCCGGTAAATATCAACCTTGACATATTCCGCCTGACAAAATATCCCCAGTGAAATTTTTCCACGGGGAACATTTTGAGCTGAAATTAAATTTTTAAAAGCAATTTTCAACCTTCCAACTAATTTCTTTTTTCGGAATATTATCTAATCAAGTAATAGAATTAATCGTTGCCCAAAGTAATTAACATCATTTTTATAAAACTATCACACGAGGATAAGAACCCCTGCTGCTAATAACTAAGAAAAGCCCCAACATTTAGAATTTAAGTATATTTGCCATGAATTCTTCCTGTTCAGAGTGCTGCAAGCAAGATAAGCTTCCGCAGGGAAGATTTCACTGGTGCCATTTTCCTAGGAGGAAATTTTCTAGGGGGAAAATTTCACCTTGACATCAACTGTCAGCGAAAGAAATCAAAAGTTTCCAAGTTTTGTAGATTCCAAGTTTTGTGTTTGTATGACAAACTGGATGCGTTGCAATTAATAGTTTATAGAATTTTTAAGCTGCTCTTTGCAAACGAGACATATTTTGTACAACAAATACTGTATTTAAACATTTAAATAAGTGCTACATTAAATTAAAAATATCCGAACACAACACCAACAACAAATTTGAAGTGAATAGTCGACAAATTTTGGCCTTAAAGCTTGGAGGATAATCCATCAAAATTGCCGTCTAGCCTTAATGAGTGTGACACATGTGTATGTAGGTTAAACAGAGCAGGTTTCATAAAAGACACTTTCTCAGCAATGCAATTCTCGGCAATGCCTTTCTCGGCAATGCAATTTTTGATTCTTTGACTTTCTCGGCAATGCAAGAAATGAGTGTTAACCTTTCTCGGCAATGCAATTTTATGGCAATGCAATTCTCGGCAATGAATGTAACCCACTTTTTCGGATTTTGGCTGGGACTTTTCTGTTATAAGGGCTAGCTGAGAATTCTATATACCATCGTACTTGGCGCACTTAGATCTTTCTTTTAAGCCCATTTGCACTTCTCTAGGTTGTACCGTTAGGCCGGTATAATGCAAAAAGTAGCGGGGGAAACCCAACGGCGGAAAACCCAAATGGGGAAAAACCCACTCCTCACAGGTCTCAAAAATTGTCGTAGGGCTATTCTGGCACTTTCGATGTAAAATTGAACTCTTTTTAGCTAGTATAAGTAAAAAACCCGATCAAGGTACCTTTTTGAGTTGTCATGTGCCATTAAAAATGCAGCATCAAACGGACAGATTTCATAAAGTTTAACACATAAACATAGGGAATAAAAACTATGTAATTTGATAAAACTTGTTAGTCTATCGTGTAGAGAATGACTTTTTACGTTCTACTGGCTGTTAAAATCCACAACTGGACCTGTCTTGGGTCCTCAAATACCGAAATGGCACTTTCAGGATTTTTGGCCCCTAGCTAGCCAGGGAAGCAAAATTATCCAACTTTCCAAATCCAAATCCAACTTTCATATGGCCTGTCAGCCTCTATACCAGTGCCTGCTGGAAAATACTGTTCCAGCTACAGAGCTGAACTGGTCGCCATCAAGTCCAGCCTAGCATGGCTGGCTGAACACCAGGATGTACTCCCGGGGGCATGACTCAATTCTTAATCATTAAATTATGCTGCCGAGCTGAATCTGTCCTGGTCTTTCCGGATGATTTGGCCTAGACGTGTGCTGGATTGAGGGTTGTCAGTTGTGCCGAATCAGCCAATCCTTAAATTATGCTGCCGAGGGGTTGGTCCCGGTACTTCTATAACCTGGTCTTTCCGGATGTCCTGGGCACAACCTGCGAAGACGTGTGCTGGTTTGGCGATTCTCCACATTCTGAAGACCATGCACGATGGGCCCGGAATAGGAAGAAGAAGAAGAAGATATACTACCCACAAATCCATCTCTGCTTCTCTGCACCGATTCTCTATCTGCTGTTCAGCGCCTGTCTCAGAGTCCTGCAGCTGCAGAGAGTAGTCTGGAGCAAGAAATCTGGCAGCTGTTAAGAACCATCGGAATCCCAGCTGTATTCCAGTGGGCTCCTGGTCATCGTGGTATAGAAGGAAATGAAGCGGCGGATAGACTGGCGAAAGGGGCTTTCTCCGCTGACCAGAGGGAGGTGGCAGTTGACCTGTCTACGGCCAAGGCACTCATCATCAGAAACTCCAGGCGTAAATGGCGCGAATCCCTCTCCCACCCCACTGCGGACAGACTGTACAACCGCATTCCCCCACATCGAAACCTGAAAACCGGCCTTTCCAGAAGACAGAGGTGCACCTTATCCCAGCTGCGGGCGGCTGGACACTGCCCCTTGCTCCGTGCGTACAGGTTCCGAATAGGTGCTACCAATTCTCCTACTTGTGAACGTTGGCAGGAGGAAGATGACGACCCAGACCATCTGCTAATTCGCTGCCCGGTCCTTACCACCTGTCGCTTGCAAATCCTAAGGGCGTCCTCCTCAATCAAGGTCCTTTGGGATGCTCCCCGGTTGGTGGTGTCCTTCTCGGAGAGGGCGCCTTCTATAGACCTGCCAATCATATGCTCAGCGGCGATAGCCTGCACGAAGATAGAGAGAGAGAGAGCAAAATTATCCAAATCTGACACCATAGGATGATACAGCGTCCTCGATAGTACCGTGCTATAGTGTCGAATTGTGTCCCTGTTTGGTTGTTAAAAAATTTTCAAAAAAATTTGGGTGGGTTCCCCCCCCAAAGTGGGTTTTTTCCCGCCACATTTGGCAATGTGCCAGACCAACGGTGCATCGGATCGATCTAATTTTGCCTGTGTGCAAAGAGGAAGACTTGCCATCATTGCAGATATTTGCAAAACTTTTCTAGCCCAACCCAGTCAAAAGTTACATCGGACCAAACTTTTGCAAAATTTTGGCATGCTTGTACCAAAAAGTAGGTGTCATTTTCAAAATGTCATAAAATGAGCAGGAGTGAACCAAAGACTAGACGCGACGTAGCAGCTTAGTTTTTCCAACTGGTCTCAGACAACCAATTGTTCCAGCAATAGAAATATGGCATAAATTTTGACAGATTACATACCATCATGAATTTATCCATTCTCCATCTGTCAATGGAATACCATTCTCTGGCCATAGTGCGAAAATATCCATTCATAAATCCAATGACCTGACTGTCGGAAGAGGCAAAGCAAGAGATCAATCTAATTATGCTGCCACTTAAATCTTCCTAAACATAGAGATAGATAGGCTTGGGCAAAGACGTTGTGAAAAAGCATGAGAAAGAAATAGAAAAATGGTGTCTATGAAAAACTCTCTTTAAGGTGATTTCTTCCAGACGAAGAATTTTTGCAGGCGGATCAAGTTTAACATACGATCTTTACTTTCTTTTAGGATTCTTCTTTACTCTTATCGAATTTCGAACGATACAATGATACTCATGCTTTGAAAACTGGGAGCTTCAGTTCAAATCAAAGCTTGTCATTTTTGAGAAATACATTTAACAGCTGCCAATTCATTCCCTGAATTCCATCAGTTTCTACATTTGCTTTTTAAACGCCTCCCATATTTTTACTAAAGTAGAATAAATTTTGTTTCTAAAAATAAATAAAAATTGCTCGGGATCCCCCCCCCCAAAAAAAGAAAAAATTTTGTTTGTGAGTGTTAGATAGAAGATTCAGCGGATCAGTATTGAAGGTCCCAGCAGAGACAAATCAGGGAAATCTTGATACTTTTCTTCCACTAGTTACTAGGAATAAACTACAATATACAAGACGAAGGGCTACATGAATACTTGTAAAAATGATTCATACTTGTTGAAGAGGCTTATCCTGCATCCACAGACAGTAATACAGTCCCTTCCAGATTCTTATAAAATCTTCATCACCAAGCTCTGAATAAACACAAGATTAGTCAGCATAGTCATGTACGATAATAAGTACAGATATCCTATGTGAGCAAATTCCAATTAAAGTTCTCGACTAGAACCTGGACAAAGACCTACGGTGTTGATAAACACACTTACAAAAAGCCCTTCCGCTTCAAAAAATACAAGCAAATACCACACTATTCCACAATCCAGATTCTTAATTAAAGTCACTTATATACAGCTAAAGCTATCTCCACCTAATCCAGCTTGAAGACGTCCTGTGATCCACTTTCTCAATCGTGTCAAGGCTTTTCCTCTTACTCGAGGTTCACAGCTGGCTAGCTTTTGGGCAAAGATTGCTTCTGCTTCCAACGGATCAATCCGCATTTCTAATTCAAAATAATTACCACAAATAATAATTACCAATTATCATTTCATTACCAACATTTACGAACAGCAGAAATCACACACATCTAACGTGGATAGAAACTAGCTGGCTATTAGCTATTATACAAAATACTGCAGTTTTATGAAAACTCATTCAGTGACTGAATGACTGAATCCAGTGAAGACATGAAGAGGAGGGACATGTGCAGTTTACGAATAAACCACAGATACAAGTTTCAAAGTAGTTGTTTTTACAAGTATATACTATTATATTATGTGGAGAAATATACAAGAATAGAAATGCTCCGATGGAGCACGAAAAATGCAATATGGGTGACATTAGGCTGTAAATGCCAGGAAGACTAGGTTAAAAGCGCACTAATATGGACCAGCTTCGCTGAACAACCCTCATATTCGCGAATAGTGCCCAGAAACTTGTTATTGGCAGTTCTTCACAAAATTACTTTTACATTTCAAAATCGTCGCGCTTGCTTGCTTGGAAAGCTGAAGAATGCAGATCTTACTCGTATGTGTCATATGAGGAGTGGACCATGAGTGACCGCGAATATGGGTTGTTCAGCGAAGCTGGTCCATATTACTGCGCTTTTAACCTAGTCCTCCTGGCTTCTAAAACTTGCCCCTCCCATATTAACGTTTTAAAACCTAATCTTCTATCCATTTACAACCTAATGTCACCCATATTGCATTTTTCATGCTCCATCGAAGCATTTTTATTCTTGTCCTATTTCATTTTTAAGGTTCCCAGTAAAGTAACACTGTCAAAGTTTCATAAAAGAAACCTTAAAAATTCCGCCAATTTTTAATTGTCAACAGAAAGTACAGAACTATTTGAAGAAACTTGAAAATTTCCAATTTCTTCCTTTTCTCTATTTTGATGACAGAAATCCAACATCCAGTACCCATGGCTGCAATAATTTTAGTTGCTGTATATACTTATTATTTGTACGTACGTACATGTCATCAGTTATAGACCGTGCTTAAGCAACAGTCGACTGCAGCGCAATTGGATGTATATAAACTTTACTACCAGTGAAAGTAACTCATACGCTCATACGGCACGATTTGCAATGCTGTGCCACACTTGTACACAAAATTTCGGACGATAGCTAGTTATAGGCCGTATTGTACTTCAGCAACACTACTGCAACGCAACAAGCTGCAAGCTATACTGCCAATGAAGCAAACTTATACGACACGATTTGTAATGCTCTTCTGCAGTCATATGCAAAATTTCAGACAATTGTAACGTATCTATAGCTAGTTATAGGCCGGGCTGTACTTCAGCAGCACTCTACTGCAGCGCAACCAGCTGCAAGCTATACTGCCAATGAAGGAAACTCATACGGCACAATTTACAATGCTCTGCCGCACTTGGGGTGGGGTCTTGTCTCGATTAGCCCCCCCCCCAGTACTCAAAATCTTTAAAACTTGACCAAATGAGCTAAAATTTGGTGTGGGTATGTTTTCGACCACGCTGAGTTCAAATATCGCAAAAATTTTCGATTTCGCGAAATTCGAAATTTTTCGATTTCTAAGGGGGGGGGGACCAAGGAAAACCGAAAAATTTTTTGTCTTCGATTTTGCTGAAAAGATGCATATAGGGGTTTTCCGGGTCGTAGAACACGAATCTGAAGTCGTTTTTCGATTCATCTTTTCGTTCGCTCAGTATAAGCTTATATAGATTCGTGTTCTACGACCCGGAAAACCCCTATATGCATCTTTTCAGCAAAATCGAAGACAAAAAATTTTTCGGTTTTCCTTGGTCCTCCCCTTAGAAATCGAAAAATTTCAAATTTCGCGAAATCGAAAAATTTTGCGATATTTGAACTCAGCCTGGTCGAAAACATACCCACACCAAATTTTAGCTCATTTGGTCAAGTTTTAAGGATTTTGAGTACTGGTGGGTAATCGAGACAAGACCCCGCACTTGTATGCAAAACTTCGGACGATTGCAACTTACCTGTAGCTAGTTATACAGTAGGCCGTGCTCCACTTCAGCAGCACTTTTACTGCAGCGCAACCAGATGTAAACTATATAGTCAATGAAGGAAACTTATACAGCGCGATTTGTTTTGCTTTGCCGCACTTATGCAAAATTTCGGACGATTGTAACTTATCTGTAGCTAGTTATAGGCCGTGCTGTACTTAAGCAGCACTATAACTGCAGCGCAACCAGGTGCAAATTATAGTGTCAATGTAGCTACGTTAACTTGCCATGTCCTGAGCTATCTACTCAACCAATTTAATATGTTTTACCGTTTACAGTATGCCTACAGTCAGCGATCCGTGGTTGCTGCATAACAGAACAGCACGATAGCAGCACCGCACCGCGCTGCGACTATGCTCATCGTGTTCAGCGACCCCGATAACCGTCATATGCGTCCCACTAGATGGCCCAAAACAGCATATTTAGACCTATTTTTGACTATTTCCTGTAGAGTTGGGACTTTGGGCCGGCCGCCTGAACGACCCCGGCCAGATATCGAAAATCGCGAATTCGCTATCGCAATCGCTATTCCATGTTACCCAACCCAAAGCTTCTTATGCAACAATCCGCTTGTCTCTAGCTTGTTCCCTGAGCCCTGCAACTCTGACACAAAATTGGCCTTTTTTGGCCAAAATAGCCGTGAGGAAACTTTGGCCGGCCGGCCAGGTGGCATGCCGGGCCGGGCAGCGAAAAACTATCAAAAAGGTTCACCTTCGGGATAGATACGTTCAGAAAAACAAAACTTCGCCTGCTGAAAATGTCCAGATCGTTCTATCATTAAGACAGAAAATTGCACTTATCCGAGCGTGACTTACACGGAAAAGAAACAAACGGACCTAACTTGTCCGGAAGCGAAAATTTCCAAAGTTGGAAATTTTGACCAAAACTTCTTTGCGACTTGTAGTACGTACTCGTCGTGCTGATTCCAACGATACCAAATTTGTCTAGTTTCGTTGAGTATTTAGCTGGCACGGTGCTCGGATGGGTCTCCAAGGGCCGCCCTGAGCCTTTTACACACACATTATAGGGGAGCGCTCTCGCGCTCCCCTATAATTATGAGCCACAATTAGATCTTGTGTAAAGACTTCTAAAGCCTGACCAAAAATAGAAAGCGAAAATTTCTTTTTATCTCAAACACCGTTCTAGATAGCACCATAAAGTATAATACCAATAATACATTTTCTGAACCAGAACGATGAGATCTTTCTTTTTATGAAAAGAAATTTCTGAAATTTTCCATGCAATTTCAATCATTTGTGTGTCCTGAATGACTTTCGCATTTCTTAACTAAAAAGCTGAAATTTGGTGTGTAGGGTTATCAGGCAAGGAGAAAATTTTTCTAAAACGCTAGTGGTTTTAGCGCTAATCAATCTTTGGATATAAAGAAAACAATTTCGCTTTCTACATTTTATGCTATGAGTTTCGCATCTAGATTGAGACCTGCTGCAAGCTGCAAGCATTAGTATGTCTAGTTCTTGCCATTTCTAAATTACGGATTTTACCTCTTGCAGTATTATGCCGCTCAGAACTTTCAACTTGCGCATACAAGTTGCAAACTACATATCGAGGACTCAACCAAGAAATTGGCCCTAGCAACTTGGAACACACTGCAAGGAAAGGAATCACTAACAGAAGCGTTTATTACCCAGTCTAGACAGATCAGCGAATTACGAACATGGCAAAAACGCAGTAGGCATCACCAGAAACAGAGCGTCTAATCAAATCCAAGGTTACGGATACAAACAAACCGAATAGAAATATTTCAAACGTGCGAGCCAATGCAGAAGAGCAGAAGAATTTCAGTAAAATTTGGTTTTTGGATTGCTTGTAACAATCTTACCTCAGATGGCATCGGGCACTGATGTGGGCAGAAATTAAGTAGGCCTAATAGGCCATTTATTTTTTATCACAGTGAGGCCGCAGATATCAAGGAGCCAGCAGAAGAGGCAGAAGCAAAGCAACTAGCAACTTTTAGCAGGTGCAACTGACAAAGTGCTACCTTCGTTTTTACTCGTACCGTAAAGTACTAGCAAGAGCAGTCAAAACCAGGGTCTTTTGGTTTTCGGATTTGCGCCAACCTTGCGTCCTACTAAATTTGAGTTGCGTCCAGCTAAGAAATTTTGCGTCCAGGCAGAATTCTTGTTTCATCGTGTTTTAGTGCAAAAAATTGGTTCATTTATGAAAATTTCGATAATTTCTGTAGTGTAACGCTATTTAGACTATTTAGAAAGTTGATGCTGCGTAACTGTATCTTACGGTCCTAAGTTCGAACCTCCGCTACCACAAGGCTTTCGCAAATCCCCTTGAGCAAGGGACTAAACAAATATCGGCACGCCGTGATCCCTGCCTTGTCGCTCCTGGCTTCGGGCTGTGAATCCGGAGATAAGCACCGGCACCCTATAACCAAGAGTTCATAATTCTAGTATATATTAGAAGAAGAGTAAGCCACTAGAGGGCTCCTCTTCTTGGCATTGCGTAACGGTGCTCCGACCACAATACGCGCATGTTCCCCCGTTTGGTGGGTGGTAGCTCTAGCCCCCTCCGCTTGGTGGGGGGGGGGGTAGCAAAAAGTGGTCCCCCGTTTGGGGGGGGGGGGGGCAAAAGAGGTCCCGGTTTGGTGGGGGGGGGTATGCAAAAGGGGTCCCCGTTTGGGGGGGGGGGTCGCTAACAGCCAATCAGATTCAGCCAATCTCTGCCTGTCTTGACGACCCCTCCCCCAAACGGGACCCTTTTCTGCATACCCCCCCCCACCAAACGGAGACCTCTTTTGGCTACCCCCCCCACCAAGCGGGGACCCATTTTTAAATTGAACAAAAACTACCGTAATCCTCTGCTATACCCCCCACCAAACGGGGAGGGGGTTTCTGCAATCTGATTGGCTGTTGGCTACCCCCCCACCAAACGGGGACCTCTTTTCTGCTACCCCCCCCCCACCAAACGGAGGGGGGGGGTATGCTTTGTCGAACAGAGCTACCCCCCCCCCACCAAACGGGGGAACATTCGCGTATTGTGGGCGGAGCACCGTTACGCAATGCCAAGAAGAGAAGCCCTCTAGTGGCTTACTCTTCTTCTAATATATAGTGCAATTATGCACTCTTGCTATAACCTTCTGTAGGTTGAAGTTGTCTCCAGGGATCACTTTACCTTTAACTGTAATGCACGATTACAAGATTACCTACAGAATTCGATGCGCCCAATATGCATTGCGGGGGTCGCCACCCAAAAGTTGAAGAATTTTTTGAAATTACGGCATAATCCGTAATGGAAATGTTGAAAATGATTGCATCTGTTGCATCTAACGAATGCCTTGAGCAATTTTAGATTATTATTGACACACATTATTCCGATATTTCAATGTTAGTTTAATTAAAGTATTAAAACTTTGATATATATTCAGGATTATCATTGAGAAGAAAGGTAGTAAATATTAAAACATACATTCGGTTTCGAAAATTCTGAGAACTACTGATCCTTGATAACTGTGTTGCAAATGAGCATCGGGGGGTCTGGGAGGCGGAGCGTGATTAAATGAAATATTTTTGAAATTACGGATTAAATCTGTTGTGGAAATGTTTGAAAAGGTTGTTAATTTGGCAACTGTTACATCTATTCTAACTAAAGCCCCTAAAGCTAATTCATTTTTTGTGCTAATTGCATCTGTAAATTTTTGAATTTTGAATGAACTCAGTATCAACAAAGAAGTGTGTATGCTTCGTGCTGCATTATTCAAAACAGTGAAGAATTTGTAAATAATATCATCAACGTTAGTTTACGATAAATTCATCGTGAATTGTTCGTACACAGGCCTTAAGAATTTTAAAATTTTAGAAAAATGGTTTATTGCCGTTTGTGTATTTTTTGCGATAAACGTTTTTTGGATAAACCAAAAAATTTGGTATTCTACTTTTGCACCAGTTACAAATTTTATTACTTTCGGGGTTTTACATTACTACTAATCTTGATCCTGCATGACCTGTTGAATGAGAACTGTTATAAATGTTCCCGATTATGCACCTAGTAAGCTCAATATATTTATTGAAGTGAAGTTTACGAGTTAGAAAAGGTCTGATATGGATGGTGGTGGACAACAACTTAACAAATAACATTTAGTAACACTGAGGTATGATCTTACACCTTGGCATTAAATGACAAAGTGGGAAACACCGGGGGTCAGGGGGCGCAGCCACCAGGACCCGAAGAAATTTTTGGAACAAACGGAAATATTGGTACTGGAAACATTTTTCAAAGTTTTTACTTTTTTTACAAAAGTGAATTTCTCGCGAAATAATGTTGCGTCTAGCTTGCGTCCCGTTAAAATTTCATTGCGTACAGTAAGAAACTTTGCGTCCAGGCGCACTTCTGGACTCAAAAGACCCTGGGCAAAAGCAGTTTGAAACTTTCTGATGGCCTGGAGACACATTTATGCCTATAAAGAAATTATGCCGTATCGATAAGAACAACAATTTACTCTTCATTAAAACAAAGACAAAATTAAATTTACTTGAAAAAATGCAACAAACAAAACAAATATCCACTTATTGTACACATAAACGTACAGAGTCCACGCCACCGCAATTAACACAATTCTAACAAAAAAATTACAATAATTTTCACACTACAAAATGATTCAACAGATATGTAATTTGGATAAAATAAGCTACTGTATTGCTATGCTATCTTTTAGCTGTTTTATCTTCATGTTCAGTCTCTAAACTGCTACTATTGTTATCAGAGCGAATATTGGCAGTTTTCTCATTTGAGGAAGATCTCTGCTGTTTAGGCGGTGGATCAAGGGGAAATCCCGCGGCTTTCATCTTAGTTACAACTGCTTCAAACAACTTTACAGGACTAGGACTGTCAGTTCTACCTGCCAGTTCATAATACTCATCAACAAATCTAAAACAAAGAAAGTATATATATATATAAATGTATATACGTATATATATATCATATATAACTTATTTGTTAGAAGCATAGCAAGATACGGTTCTCTTTAACATGAAATACATAACACCTTGATAACATGGCATTCGCTTTCGTTTCAACAGCAAGGACACTCGATCAACAACCCCTATTTGGAAACAAACCTAACTGAAAAATGCGGCCGTACCTTTGGCACAAGGATTTGCTTTTATCTGTCTTCATGTTGATAGCACCGGGCGAACCGAAACGCTTGTAGAACTGTCTGAAAAAGAATACTGAACATCACACGTCAGGGGGTCCCCGTTACTAAAAGTGATTACATAGTTGACTAGTGATTAGTTGGTTAGTGTAGGAGTTTTTCGAGATAATCAAAGGTACGAATGGGCTACAACAATAATTTATGTCATTTTGAAGAGCTTCGATCGTTCTAAGATATATAATCAAAAGTATAATTTATGTTACAAGATGGGGTGACGTCAGCGTAAAAAATAACAAATTACATTTGAGTTCAATATTTTCCTTTTCCTGAATGAGTCTGTCAGAATAAATTAAATACATCATGATTTTTGGACAAAGCACTTTAACGGAATGGTAATAAGAACTCCAAAAACAATTGACTGTAGCAAAACTTTTCCTCAAACAACTACTGTGGGAGACAGCTGTTATCGTGCAGAGGATGTCGCAAACATAATAACTGAGAACTTGACGCTTGTCACACTCTTAGTTATTATGTACTCTTCCTAACACGTCTTCTGCCACATGGCCTGAGATAAAGGTCGGCGGAGGTTCTATCTAACATAGGAACATCGGCACTGGGGATACGGCCATAACCCTATTAGTGCTTTTGTAAACCGGTGCCTTTAAGAAATTAGCGACTTGACTTGAATGGAGCAGAGCAACTGCGGACGAGCCAAATAATCTTCGCAGACATCTACGGTGTTTCTCCCAAACAGTCTACTTGACTTGATGCTAAGTCTTACACAAAACTTAATAGAGCATATACCCTTTTGCACTGACTTTGTAATGATTCGTTTCGTACATATTTCGGATTAATGTATGACAAAATTAAATGTATAAGTAATAAATTTAAATTTTTCAGTTTTTAAATGGGGCAAAAGGGGAACCATAATGTTCCGTTAGGGATATCCTGCACAGCAGATCTTTATTCTGCAATTTATGGGTGTACTCAGCTAAAGAAAAGCTGAAATAAAAACTCAGTTTAGTGTCGCTCGCTGCCCAGGAAACCTCCATATCCAACTTTTCAGTAAAACCTGAAAACTTTAAAATCGGTCTTGGTGTTGAGGACCTAAAAAATAGTTAAAAAGCATCTACCAATTGATGAAAGTTACGAGCTGTGGCAGGCGACAGTATGCCTTATCTAACACTCCTGCAGCAAAAATACATGAATATGCAGGTAACCAAAGGTAAATCCGCACGTACGCTCGAACAACATCTTCGGGATAAAACAGGCGGCGAATGGGTGGAGGGTTCTCTGGAGGTTGCTGCAGTGGATTAGGTTCATCCAGGGGAGGAGTGACACGATAGATGTCATACCAGATGGGTCGATCCTTCCATTTCATGGCACCCGACTGTAGCAGTCCCGTAATCCTAAATAAAGCACAAAAGTTAGCATCCCAGCCAGACAAGCTCTAATCCAAATACTATGCAATCCGAAAACTTGACAGCAAATTCACATCAGCAGATGACTCCTGGGGCCAATTTCATAAAATCTTGCTAAGTGCTCACATTTGAAAAGCAAGTGCGGCGGATTACAATAAAACTTTTCCCAAACTTGCGGAAATTAGCTAAGCAAGTTGCGGAACTTGACCCACTTGGCACTTGCATTGCAAGCGCGAGTACAAGCAAAATTGACCGTAATTTTTTAAAAAATTGTAACATTTTCAAAACTACTTAAAATTTATTGAAAATTTCAATGTGTCCAAAACATGTTAATGCTGGTACTTCTTACATTTGGTTATAAACTGACTAAGATTAACGAGGATATTCAAATTTTTTAAAAATCGCCTAGTTAACATCTACTAGACAACTTTACTCGCTATTGCAAGTTACAAGTGAGTGTTCCCAGCGGGTTTTAGGAAACACTTTCTTGCTGCTTGTATTCAAGGGAGCTCGCAACTTGCAGCCTACTCAAGTGCAAGTGCGGAACGCAACGCAGCGAACGCAACTATTTTTTCATAAAACATTGCTGAGGAGCAGTCGACACGAACATCAAAGCAAACCGTCACTCTGGCAGGAATATCTCACGTTTCTATCTTATAAATGTAGTGTTCGAAAACCTTCCCAATAAAGATTAAATCATAATAGCTATCAGTTATGAAACAAACAATGCCCCCCAAAGGAGTCAGGGAAGCAGATTTTTTTGATCCAAATTAATTTCTGCCATTTATAACGTCTTTTGGCAGCCGAAAGAAATTTTTGCTTTAGACCGAAGTTATAACAAAAGTAGATCACCGCCTGCTGCTAATGCCCAGTAGTGTTATCTTACCTCTTAAAAGTCGATGCATGCTTGTAGTTACGAGCCTGAGGCATATTCCCTGAATCTATTTACAGCATCTATCTAGAACTTAAGAAAAAGGAGACTGTAGAAAACTTCGACGCCTAAGCGAATAGGTTGCCAATTGACGCATTAACACTGACATGAAATGAAATTGACATGAAATTTTCACTAACAGAAATAGGCTCAACTACGAAACAAACAAGATGATCACGGAACAGTGGTGCTGAAAACAGCAACCGTTATAAAAATAGTTAGCGTTGGCGAGATATTCTAAACGTAACGAAAATAGACTCAGTGGCAGCATTAAACGCCGAAAGTAAGTTTTGTAGTATTGTCTAGTATTGTATAAAACAGTTAATGGCTCTCAGATAAACGGCTGGAGCGTTCTTCCGTCTGTCAGACAATCACTGACTTGCATACGCTCTGAAGTCTCTTTTTACATCAAAAATCGGAACCGGCTTCGAGCACTATTGCTCCAAGTTCTAACCAAATAAAGACATCCTGAAATCCCTGCTGTGTACGGTTATACCTGCAGACGAATTTAGTTTTTATCCCGCCTAAAGGCGGGATAGCCGTTATCGAAAATGGAGCAAAGTGAACTGCGTTGGTTCAACATTGAATTTTCGTCGTATGCTTATCATTGCCACTGGTGAATGCTGCTGTTTTTGCGCAGGGGGTGCCCTGGCAAAAGTAGTTCTTGCGTTTTTTCTTAATGGTCTTTTATAACCAATATAATAGTATGAACTTAGTTATGAATAATTTCTTAGCTGTGGTTTTAGCATGACACCCCCTCTGTCGATTTTTACATTCGCTTTACAAACCATTTGGTACAGTTCATGAGCTTAAAAATGAGAACATTTACACTACAATATGCAAATTAGGTATCTGAAATTTCGTCAGTAATTGCTAATGTTTCGAGATAGCCGGTGCGTCTTATCCCATCTTCGATTGGAAAAAAGCTGGAAAAAAGACTGCAGCTAGTACTGCGATGCGATCGGCTGTATTTATTTTCACACTCCTTCTCAAAGTCACTAAAATTGTATCTTGCTCAAGGCTATATTCTCAGTTTTCACACCAAATCTCGAAAAGAGTAAGTGAGCATGTATTATTGGGCGAGGGCAGAACTAAGTGGAAAGAAATGCCCATTTACTACATGCCACTAGTGTTTGAGGCCGGCCGGCTTCAGCCGGCCGGCGGCCGGCCGCCGGCCGACGACTTTTGCTCGCCGGCCGGCCGCCGGCTACCGTAAGTAAGTGAGCCCGTAAGCCGTAGAGCAGTTTGCAGTGCAGTTATTATAACTGCTAAGATATATTTTCGGATATTATCTTAGAAAAATAGCACAGCTTAGCATAAAAAATTAGCAAAACTCGTTTTGGAGTCCATTTTAAGCTTAGTTGATCTATTTTGTAAATTTCTGATTGGTGTTTTGTTTCCCAGCCGGTGAGGCCGGCCGGCTAACGGCCGACCGGCCGGCCGGCCGGCCGCCGGCTGGGATACAAATCACCAATCAGAAATTTACAAAATAGATCAACTGAGCTTAAAATGGACTCCAAATCGAGTTTTGCTAATTTTTTATGCTAAGCTGTGCTATTTTTCTAAGATAATATCCGAAAATAAATATCTTAGCAGTTATAATAACTGCACTGCAAACTGCTCTACGGCTTACGGGCTCACCGGCCGCCGGCCGGCCGATGGGTGCGGCCGGGCCGGCCGGCGATCGTCCGGCCGGCAGCCGGCCGGCAGCCGGCCGGTGAAACCCCGGCCGGCCTCAAACACTACATGCCACCACAAAACGGATCATTTTGTGTGAGTGAGCATTGTGATTGTATAAAACAAAGCATGGACTTAATATGCTGAGATACTCAGATATTAACTATGCTCAGAGCCAGTATCGCTGGCTTACAGCTTCATCTCAACTGAGTTTAAAGATGTTAAATTTAGGTATCAACATCTAAAACCGGGTAATGTCGTTAACCAACCCGGCTTAAATTCATGTGCTAAGAATAGACGAATAATCCGGGTTTCAAACATTAATTAAGGTTTACTCCAGGCGACAACAAACAATACAAAATTGTCCAATTATTTTGATAGTGCCATTATTAAACTAGCAATAGGTAGTGAACAGTTTGCAAAAATCAACGTCGGGATGATGCTCCTTTTAGGGGCCTACTTGTTTTCATTTTGAAAACTAACAGGCAATGGTCGAACAATACAAACCACGATAATTCGAAATACTACTGCAGAACCACACCAACTAAACAAAATCTTGATTTATTAGTAGCAAAAGAGGAAGACAAAACTCATAAACTGGTAAGATCAAAAACACCGTAGTTTATTGAAAGCTGTGCAATAAATTCACAATAGCAGAGCAGGTTACACAAGCAATATATTTGTAAATTCAATAAATTTATGTATATAAAAAGCTGATTTAATCCCAAAAAGCATGCTTCCATGAAACAAGGAAGTGATCAAATCTTCCAGATATCCAAAAAGTGCGGCAAAATCAGTTCGAACAGATTTGGCAACTGAAGTATTAAAATCTATCCTTTATTATGAGTATTTCCCCATCCACGACGATGAACTAAAAATAAAAGCAAAGTTACTTAGACAGCAGCCCCGCCAGTAACACCACTTTATTTATGAATTGGATTGATATCTTCTGCCGTTCGTGACATTACTAACTCTGATCAAGAGTACATAATATAAGAGTGTGACAACTGGCAAGCTATCTCATATCAGAGCAAAACGATGCTCTGTTCGCTAACGGCCTAACCGCTTTCCCCAAATTGGACCTCAGTGAACAAAGCAATTCACCCGCTACGTTTGTGCTCTAAAGTTCGGAACAGACACAAATTACACTTACGCACTGCTTGTGTGTTTGAAATTAAGAGCATAAATATAGAGCGAGTGAGCGTACCCCCGTTTGGACCCCGTACCCATATAGGGGCGGAGTGAGAGGGGATCAATTTGGGGAGGTGGTAAGCCGATAGCGAACATAGCTTAGTTTTGGCTCTGACTGCATAGAGTGTGGCGCTTGTCATACTCTTTTTCATTATGTATTCTTGCTTCGACTGACTAGCTCGCTCGACCACTTTTGTCATTCCTGTATTCAACATAGACATACAGCAGGCTCTGCGTCAAGGTGAAATTAACAAGAGTAGTAATAGCTACGCGTTGAAGCCCGTTTAAACATTAAAGAACTCGTTTTAGCGCTTGAACTTTGGATGAAATGGATTGAATGAATGAATGAAATTGGAAAAATGAGCTAAAAACGTTTGAGCACTAGACAATTGAACTTAAATTAAACAGACACCTAGTGGATCACGTTTACAGTAGTGATGTGGATCTGATCGGCAAAATCGATCCGTTCAGCGATCGGCTCGATAAATAATGTCACTGGATCGGATAGGTTAATTTTTTACTGCCTATCCGATCCACATCACTAGTTTACAGATGCTTACAATCATTATATTCATCTCTTTGTCTGGCCTGGGCCAATAGATCAGGGTCATCCCGTTCCACCTTCAGCTCTTTTTCGCGCTCATCATCTGACACATTTGGCCGAGACGAGTTGTTTGTAGGTCTAAACAAAACAGATGACGAATATACAGAGCAGCACTTCAAGCTAGCCAAATTAAGTTCAATAATAGTACGTCAAACAACATAGTATTGCCGCAGAAGCAGTAAACTGCTGACGATTTTACGGACACAATAAATAGGCCAAACTATTAAACAAAACAATTGCAGGAAGTTTGTAAATTTAACTATTTTTGTGGTTGCTCTGACTAATGTCACGAAGTGACGATAAACACAACGCCGTCTCAAATACTTAACCAGGTTGCCACTCAACTGACTGTTTACTCAACTCATCACACCCCAAATTCAAATCTCCAAATTCAAAGGTGTCCTCTATTTTGAAATTATGCCGTGTCGTCTAGGGCGTTAATTTACTCCATCTAACTAGAGTCCGCCAGAAAACAAAGTGAAATATATAGAGCCGTAAGAGACTTTACAAGCACTGACTGTGCTGGAAGTTTTCCGGATTTAATCTGTTCTTCACACCAC